>JARHVA010002063.1:1455000-1457500 GCA_037957365.1 Torreya grandis | reverse complement strand
CAAGTAATCAATTTTCATTTTCAAGTCAAACATTCCTTAAACCAAAACAAAACAAAAACATTGTCAAATCCTTGCATAACCATGAAACAATATTAATTTAAACCTTACTTATAACAACACATCAATATCACTCAAATACTAAATTAAAAACAATCTAATTCACTTGCACTTGACCTAGTCTCATTCAAATGACACTTTCTAGGATACTTGGTCTTGTCAGATAAGGTCTTTTCCCTAGGGGTAGGGAACCTAGTCTCATAATAAATATATAGTTATACATTAGTGCTGAATTAAGAATTAGGGTCTTCCATTATATACCCATCATAAAGCTCATAATTTAGGTTCTTAGTGCCCTATAGGACTAATAATGAATTCTTAATCCACCAATCATTATCCTCCCCTATAACAGATGCCATCAATATAATATAATTCAAGCCTAGATCCTCACCTCCAACCCCTTTTATTCTCCTCGAGTATAACCTATTCATGTATCATTTATGTTTTTGGATGACATTGATTGGGTGTAGTCAACTTGATATAATTTATCTCATCTAATGATTTATTTAATGTAACCATCCTCATTTACCAAGTTCTAGTATCGATTAAGATCTTCACCTCCTTATAATCTCAAACACCAATGAGACTTGGATCTCTTTTTCCACATATTTAAACACTCTCAATGAGAAATATGACACTATATATGTATTTTGGTTTCATCATGTTAACCCCTTACCACCACCCATTCTAAATCCCATTCCACCAAAAAATTAGCCTAACCCATAGTCTTATCTATAACCTGACCTCTAGAAGTTGAGTTCATAATTTAGTGTGTGCTAATTAACGTGCACATAAATTGGTGAACTAGACATGAAATAACTTCCATATTTTTCATACCCATTTCTTCCCCTTCTTCCTTACCCTTTATTTATTCATAAATGCCTAAAATATTTTTTGATAGGACATAGGTAGGTATCTTGTCCTGAAAGGCTATATAAGAATCCAACTCAACTCTAGTAAGCCTTTATTGGTTATTTGGAAAAACCCTACCTTTGACATCCATGCAGATTACAAATCCTATGCTTATTCTCATCATAACACCCAAGTTAGGAGTGGGATATTTATTCATGAGATACAAGATGTATTTGAAATAGATATAAATCTTCCTAACTCCAATGATATGACCCTCATTAAGGGAGGTATGGCCACCCCTCATATGGCCAATAGACCATTTATTAGCCTATAAATCCTAGACATAGAGATCATTTCTAAATATAATCATTATTTGGGAAGGATCTACCACTTGGAAGCTAAGGTCAATTACATGCAATTGGATATGCATCCCTCTAACAGGATCCAAAAGGAATCTAACCCACTGGTGAAAATTCTAAACACTACCTATAGTGCCCAAAAAATCACCCAAATAAAACTCATAAAAACACTACTATTTTTTTTTTTTTTTCTTATGCAACACTAACTTTTTATAATAAAAAAATTAAACCATTAACATAATAAGACTAATACATTCATCTTCTAATCCCATATCCCTAATAAAATTCACCTTTAAATTTATACAAACACACTCAAGGTTTCTTATATGCAATGTATATTCTCATCCTCTATTTCAAAAAATAAAATGCATAAAGGCATTTGGCAAACTAGATGTGACTAAGTTGTGTCAACTACACTAGAATTGGTGTGTAAGAATACACTAAAATTTGATACCTAAGGCTATAAATTATATATTAGACTAATAAAACCAAAATTAAAACTCATCCCAAATGGTATGGAACGTGATTCATCAATTATTTATTGACAACTTGTTTTCTAAAATTATGATTATAAACACATTAAATTCATGTAAGCAAACCAATTTTAATTATTAAAACTACAAATAAAAACATTATATTACTTATTAATACATTATTCAAGGTTAACCATTCATGTCTAAGTAAAATTATCTAATCTCGATGCATCTAGACTTGATTAGCTCACCTCACAGTCAAGTCTCAATTTCATTGAATCAACATCCAAGTGGTGATGGTAAAAATACTCCCATGAGGTGAAAAGTATTTTTATAATTTATTTTTTATTATATTATTTAAAATATAGCATTAAGAATCTAAAAAATAATCTCCATCAATTTAAATACTAAAATAACTCAGCATTCCAAACGGGGTTTAACATAGAAAATTATTCTATTAAGTAATTTCTTGAATAAATAAGGTTTGGAATTGAATTAATAACTAGCACACATATATTAGATAAATATATGTAAAATAAAATGATATATATCATTCTCAAGGCACTCACAATTCAATATGATATAAGTGCCTCTAGAATGATATCTATCGGTGTATTTATATGGTTTTTAATCTTCTTAAACCATCATATTTATTGTTTTATTTTTTAATTTAATCATGTTGTCTTCCAAATAATTAATTTTTATTTTATTTTATAATCTCATATTTTGAATAATTAAATTATATCATTTGCATGCCAT
>JARHVA010002063.1:1250000-1450000 GCA_037957365.1 Torreya grandis | reverse complement strand
AATATCCTACCCAAATCCTAATGGAAAGAGTATACACTTATTTTTCACTTTTTCAACACAATGTGGTGATAAAAAACCCACCATTATTTACCCATACAAGCTATGTACCCCTCATATACACCTCCCTTATGTATATGGGGTATACCCCACCTTACATAGCCTTAGTGCTTATGAAAACCACATATACTCCTCTTCAACAAACCACTAATTCTCCTATATCTAACATCCTTCCTCCCTAATTCTATATGTATTCCAAATCTACTTATCTAGATAACAACTTTTCACTTTATTCTACTTCACCCTATCAAATCTAATATATCCCTTCTATTGGTTATCCAACTAACCCCTATGTGATCCCATATTTCTAATTCAGTCCTACCATGTCAATAACTAAATTTAACAACATGGGGACATACATTGAGTAGCTGAAGGAGCTTCTCAATCTCAATATACAAGGTGTTCTTCTCTAACCTCCCCTACCAAACCTTCCCAAGTTCAAATGGGAATGAGATCCCAAAACACATTCAAGGCTTATGCTACAACAATCAGGGAACTCCTACCTTAAGATGGGGTTGTTTCCAATATTTTCCACAAAAACTAGAAGGAATAACTCTTGATTTTTATTATTTCCTTCTTGATGGTTCCATTCATTCCTTTAGACCATAAATGGTTGAATTAATTAGGTCGTTTGACATGAAAAAGAATCTCAATAATAGCATTCAATAATTTATTCATATAAAATAAGAACATAATAAATAGGTTACCCATTTCATCATAAGATGGTAGTAGGTTCTATAATTGTTTGCTGGTGTAATTCACATATATCAATAAGAAGTATATGACCTCTACCTTCACTCCCTTAATAAAGAGATGAGGGAGGATGTCTAAATTATCCCCTATCAATCCTATGAAGAATATCTTAAGAGTGCCTTGCATATTGACTAAGAAACCATTGATAGTGGCGAGAAAACTTATGGGACCAACAGATGCATTATATCCCCAAACCAAAAAATGGAGATTTTCAAAATGAAAGTTTGAGTAATACCAATAACCCAAGTACCAATATCCTTAATTAAAATAGGAATCCAAACCTAGTGAATAACAATTAATATCAACCCATGAATAACAACAATGTTAATAATAATACAAGTATTAGGACCCAAAAACCCCCACTCATAATTCATGCAGTTGATTTCAATAGACCACCATTACACAACATGCAATCCCAAAACCAAAATAAAAACTAGTATCAACATGTTGAGTAATTTTTTTAGTTCCAAAACAAACCCTATTACCAAAAGAACAATAAAAAAGGGTTCGATTAATAGGGACAAAACTAAAGGCATAAGGAATATGATCTAAATGTATATTATTTCTTACATTGGGTTATTGGTCATGATAATTGAAAATACATGGATTAATATAAATTCATCCAAATGCTCCCTGAATATAAGAGGCAAACATTTGTGGACATGTTATTAGGGAATGTTGCTACAAAACCATAAGCCCTTTAAAATGGTCATGTCTCCCATAAACATTAGAATACCTAGATCTACCAAAACACATTTATTAACCATCAATCATATGTACCCAAAATCAATGTTAGGGTATCCTATAGAACCACTAAATTCAACACAATCAACCCATGACAACATGCACCCATGATGCCTAAGCTTCCACCTATAGAACTACTAATATCAATGCCATTCCTTAGTTAGGATTCCAAGGAAAAACTAGAATGATAGGATTTGTAGAGTTATAATTTAAAAAAGAGGTGAATATTATTACTCACACTAGAGAGTATCAAATTATGACTCCTCATCCCTCAAACATTTTAGAAACTAAGTGTATCCTTAAACCTATGGATAAATATGATTTGATCTCAAATATCACCAAGATAACATCCCATATTTTGTTTCTTTGTTTACTCAATAACTCTCCTACTCATTGATTGACCTTATAGGATGCCCTAGGACTGGGGCATCTTTCTAATGTTACTCCCTTGCCATAGGCTTAGATCAAACACATCAATATAGATAAGTTTCCACCTAGTCAATACTCTCGAGATGTTGAATATTTATTTGATTTGTGTAGTATTCATCTTAAGTCTAATATGTCAAGCATAGGGGATCCATTCTTATTTTTATATATTTGATTTAAAATAATTATGTAAATAGAGGTATGGTTGATGATGGAGCAACCATCAATATTTTCCCCTTCTCTTTCCTACAAAACCTTGGTTATGGGGAAATTAATTATTTCATGACTCATAACACTCTATGAGGCTATGATAACCTCAAATATACTTCCATATGAACCATTGTGTTCCTAGTTTCTTTGGGTCCCAAGATGGTTCTAACCTAGTTTTATGTCATAGACAAATATATTAGTTATAACATGATCTTGGGAAGACATTAGATACATAGGATGAAGTCAATTATTTCAACCTTATTCTAGGAAATATATTTCCTACATATAGGGAAGGTTTTTTTAGCCCAGGGAGATCCTAAACCTTTTGACATGTTATAAGACACCATGCATAAGCAACCTAGGATATATAATGCTTACCATATAACTACTAATGGGGTCACAAATCCCCCATAGTTGGTCAATGTTATAAAACCTATGAGATCTAAAGTGGTTATCATAAATAAAGGGGTTTAAATCCCTCAAACTATGGTAAAATATAAGCCAAGAGAAAAACATATAATGACAACTCAAATGGTCACTAGTTTAGAGATAGTCACTAGTCTAGTAGTTTCCACCATATCTACAATTAATATAATCAATATTTTAGAAAAGGAAATGCCACTCATCTTCCCATTTAACCCACAAGGGTTAAGAACATATTTCTTCTCTAATTCTTAGAATTAGGGACCTTAAGAAGGAATATCTAGTTTACTTTATCTTTACATGATAGAGATGTTATTGAATGAAGAGGTCCCCCTTTATAACAATCTTTCTTGGGACTACCCTCATGATGACCCAATGTTCAACCACATAAGGGCAAGTTGTAATTTTCATGTTACTCTTGTTACTTCTAAGCCTCCTTGGATCATGCTATGACAAGGCCATATTGATATTATAGAATTTATGATCCATTGAGTTTTATTCCTCTTAATACATTGATAATTCTACTTTAGTCCATACCTAGTTGTAAGTTTAATCATATTCTAAGTTCTCTAACATGAAATCAGATCATTCCTTCTCCCTAGCCATGTCAATTGTTAGGATAATATTTTTACCTTAACAATATGTACCACATAGATTAAAATTGAGTCTCATGCTTATCTATGAATTCCTAAGGAGAGGCCTTCTCTCCAAATTGTGAAGAGGGGTGGGATAGGATCCACTCACTAAGTTCTTATGAGATTTCTCACATATAAAAATGGTAAAAAATGAATTACATGTGTCTTATCAATAGTACTATAATATCCAAAATTACATTCGTGAAGCTTCCACCTCAAAACAAGATCATAAATTTGTTGGCATACTTCACACACCAAAAATAAATCCAATTAGTAAGATTTTTGAGTTCCTAGATATGCTTACCTACATCAATCTAGATCTTAGAAGTAAGCCTTTTGAGTTCCTAAAAGTTCTTCCTTTCCTTAAATCATACCATAAGAGTCAGTGTTTTGAGTTTCCATGAACTCTTTCATTGACTCCATAATATTCAAGGACAAATCACTCTGTTGAGTCTTGAGACCAAGAATCTCAATGGGGATTAATGAAATTTCTTGATATTCACATGGTTAAGATATCATAATCCCAATAAATTTTTCCATGTGATAGTCCTTCCACCCACAATCAATGGGTCCTCTACTATGATGGATCCAAGTGTTACCTAGGTGTAGGGGCAAGATTTATTCTAATTACTATTGAGGGATGAATCATGCATTTTGGTTTAAAGCTAGACTTTGAGTGTAAAAATAATAGGGATGAATATGAATCCATATTTCATGCCATGCTCATTGTGAAACATTTGGGTGTTCATAATTTAAGGATTGAGGGTGACTCATAGTTGGTTTCCAACCAAGTATCTGAGTTCTATCAAACTAAATTTTAACATCTTAAACTATATAAAAACATTATGCATGAAAGTTTTAGATAATTTGACTTTGTTTCTATATAGGTAGTCCCTAGGGAAAGTAACTAGATATTTGACTCCATGGTTGCTTCATCTTCATAATTTTACCCTCATCCTAATATACCAAAGTCTGATATAATCTCGGTCAGGATAGAACCTCTTATACACAATAATTCTAGTGATCAAACCATTTCCCATGTTGGAAAGGATGATATTACATTAGTCTTTCACTTAGTTAAGAATGATGAAGCTATTATTGAGATCTTGTGAGCTTATGATGACCTCTCATCTTCCCACTGCAAGAGTGGTTTCTCCCTCACTTTTTATCCCACATCAGCCTATGGGGATGATTACTATTAATCTAATTCATAATTCACGGATTAATTTTCCTTTGATGATGAACATGACATTTTCACTATAAAAGGTGAAGATCTTAATCTTCCCCCAATCCTTGATGTGTTTAATGAGGGAATTGCCTTCCTTATTAAAGAAACTATTGACATTAACATTGGTACTAATGAGAGTCCTATAATTCTCAAGCCTAGGTCTTTGATCTCCACATAGGAAGTATAATACCACAAGAAATTACTCATTGACCTCTCAAAATATTTCACCTTCTCTTACACTGATATGGTCAACATTAATCTTGAATTAGTTATCCACAACTTAGTTATGATGCCTAATGTAAAGACAATTAAACAAAATCTTAAGCAAATCAATCCTAAATTTACATTTATGGTAAATGAGTAATTTATAAATATTTTTAAAACCATATTCATCAAACCATTGGACTATTCCAAGTGGATTTATAACATTATCCCTGTGCTTAATAAGAATGGTATGAATAGGGTATGCATTGACTTTAGAGATATCAATAAAGAATTCCAAAACATGACTTCCATATCCATTCCATTGATGTAATTCTTTATGAAATAGAAGGATATGAGTTTCTATCACTAATGTATGGCTTCTTAAGATACAATTAGATCTACATTTTTAATTAATATTAGAGTAATACCTTATTTACTATATCGTGGTGGACATTTTTTTATGTCATGATTCCCTTCAATCTCATAAATGTTGGGGAAACATACCAGAGGGCCATGACACATATATTCAATTATTTTATTCAAAATATAGTGTAAGTTTATATATATGATCTTGTAGGGAAAGTGAGGTGATGAATTCATCACCTAGAGATGTTATGCACCATCATGACACTCTAGTCAAATATAGTGTTACTCTTAGCTCAAAAAATTTGTGTTTAGAGTCATGAATAAAAAACTCATAGGGTATATCATATCCTAGAGTGGGATTTATATTTAACCTACTTATATTTATGTGATCTTGTAAATTCTCCCCCCTTATAAACAAATTGATAATCACAACATTCCTCAGAAAGTTAGGATTTATTCAATGGTTCATTCTCAATACTACATATGTAATCCATCCAACCAGTAACTTGCTTAAGAATACAAGTGGATTAACTTAGATAGATGATTTTCAAGAGTCATTGAAGTATTAAAATTCTTCCTCATGTTTCCCCCCATTCTTATGGTGCCCAAGCTAGATAAGACCTTGATACTCTACATTAGGGTGATCAATGTGTGTCTTACCTACATGTTGGCCCAAGAAGATGATACTCTCAAAGAATGTGATATTTAATTATTTATTTACACCCTAGTAAATTATAAAAATGGTACACTCAAGCATAAAATTAATGCTCAAATATAGTGTTTGTAACCAATTAGTTGTAGTATTATATTCTTAATCAAGAAACTAGAATTATTATGATATATTAAGCCTTGTGTACTTTTATGACCCAATCATCCCTCTCTAGAAAAGCTAAATGTTTCAACACACTCCTAAGTAAGTTAAAATTAACTTCTAGAAATCTATTAAGGGATAAATCATTGATAATTGGTTAGCTAATTCTCCCTTGGAAGTTAAAGATCTCTTTGATAATAACTTTCATGATGAATTGATCTACTACATAGACAAACCCACTATTAGTTCCTCTCTTTGGTACATGAATATCATCAACTACATAATATACCACACTTATCATAAAGGTGCCAATTTATAGTATAAATAGTGCCTTTGTATCATCACATTCAAATAGTTATTCTAGACATGGTTCTTTATCACAAATCCTTTAACAACATGCTACTTAGGTGTGTCAACTAGGAGGAGTCAAAAAGGGTCATCTTTTGTTTTCATAGTGGTGTTTATGGTGGACACTTTTGTGGTGACATGACTACTCATAAAATCCGTAGGATGGGATATAACCACCTTATACCATGATTTCATTGAGTATATGTGAAAATTTGATAAATTTCAACACTTTTCACACAAGATACATATTCCCACTAGGGATTTGTATCCCATAGTCACTCCATGTCCCTTTTCCACTTGGGGCTTAGATTTAGTAGGCAAGATCTCCCCTACTTCCTTACATGGTCATAATTTCATTATCATGACCATCGAGTATTTCACTAAGTGGGTAGAAGTTATGCCATTAACCATTTTCACTGGTTTAATCATTGAAAAAATTATTCTAAACTAAATCATTTATTGATTTGAGGTCCCAAAAGTCATTATTACTAAAAAAATATATCCTTTCAAAAACATTGAGGTTCATGAGATATGAAATAAATTCACTATATCACACCACTTAGCCTCTTTGTATTACCTATAAGCCAATTACTAGGCTAAGGCCACTAACAAAACCCTAACATCAATGTTAGTCAAAATGTTAGATATTCTAAATGAAATTGGCACTTACAAATCTATCCAACACTTTGGGCTTATAGGATAGCTATTAAAATGCCCATAGGGGAAACCCCATACTCAATTGTGTTTGGATCTAAATCTACCTAAACTTAGAGGTATAAATACCTAGCCTTCGCATTTATCTCTAGGGTCTCCTTAACCATGAAGAGTATAAAGAGGCATGACTAGATGAATTAGAAGTTTTAGACAAATGTTAGATTACTATCACAAATAATCATATTGCCTACACCAATTTTATAGGTAAACAATACAACAAAAACATCCATGAGTTCCCAATTCATGTATGAGACCTTTTCCTTAGGCTCAACATTTGGATTAAAAAGAAGAAAGGAAAAGGTCTAAAATTTAGACCTAACTAGTTAGACCCTTAGTGACTAAATATTTTAGTAATGGATCTTATCACTTTTGCACTCTGAAGGGTAATGACTTTGGTGAATCGGTGAACTCTTTTCAGCTTAAATTTTTCTATATTTAGTTTTTGCATGCCATGTGGACCTCACCAAATTGCATTTTCCATTGTTATCATTTTCTCTTACATATCAAATGTCATGTTAGGTGATTATTTGGTTGTTAATTCACATAACATGAAACCTTTATAATTCATCATATCATATCATATCATTCCAATCTCACACTATCATGTTGTCCCATAGAAAACATCCTTAAAATTAGTAATATATTGGTTCTAGCCTTAGTTATTACAAGTAGAGTACCTATATTTTCCCTATACTTTCTTGAAAAACTTACAAAATTATAATCTATAACATAATATAGAATCTTGTCCATGGAATAATATCCTCTTAGGGTTCCTTATAAAGCATATCATTATCATGCTTTAAAAAATAGGTAAACTTGACTTACCTATATTGGTATTTAGTGATGATCCCTTACATCTTAATAGTTACGTGGGGCCAAGACTTGGGGGTAAATGCCTTGAAAATGGAAAAGTAGACACTAATATAAAAATCAAATGCTTATGCAAATACAAAAATATAAAATTTCACATTTCTCCCCTTGATATCCTACAGTATTGATCCATCACATCTTACTAGTTGCATAGGGTAAGAATTGGGGAGAGATGCCCTTACTTACCTATGTTATCCTAGTTCATAAATAAAAATAAAAGATTAATGAGAAATTAATATTAAATCAAAAAGTGTCCAAGTAAAAATGTCTTCAAAAATCTTATCTATATGCATATGCTTAAAAATGTAACTTTATCCTATTCACCAATTCTATTGGGAATAGCTATCATTAAATGAAACTAATAAAGTTAATTCTTTTCAAGTCTAGAAATAAGTAAATATTCCCCTTTGCTTGTGAGGATTAGGTAATCTTCCTTTTTCTTATGAAATTATGGTCTATGGTTTTCATTATTTGTCATCTCACATTTATCCTATTCTCCTTTTCATTCCTTGTTACAAATTGAAAGTCATGGGTTGTGTTAACGTGAAAAATAATTGTTAGTGCATATATAATTTCATATGTATGTATGTATGTGAATGCATTCATACATACATACATACATACATGTGTGTGTGTGTGTGTGTGTGTGTGTTTGTGTGTGTGTGTGTGTGTGTGTGTGTGTGTGTGTGTGTGTGTGTGTGTGTGTGTGTGTGTGTGTGTGTGTGTGTGTGTGTGTGTGTGTGTGTGTGTGTGTGTGTGTGTGTGTGTGTGTGTGTGTGTGTGTGTGTGTGTGTGTGTGTGTGTGCACACACACACACACACACACACACATTTAACTCCCAAGATTCATTATTTTACATAATTTTGGATGTTAATTTTTTATTTATTAATTTTTATACATTGAGCCCAATCTGGCTCAACTCATTTGCACTCTTAATTTTATCTATCTTTAAATATTTCCTAAGTTTTACTCCTAGTTAAACTTAGAAACTCACTCATGTAACCTCCATTGCTCTTCTACAAGTAAGCCAATTCTCAAATTTTTATCTAAAAATGTGCATTATAGCTTGGAATTTTAAATATTTATATATCCATAACCTACTTACCACTATTTTAAAACTTTTATTTGACTATTTTCATATCGTCTACATAATTACAAATAAGGAGAGTCATTGTTTTAAAATCAAATAGCTGCACATAGGGTTCTTAACCAACCACAAGTAGTTGTTATTTGTTTTGATTTGTGTTATTCTTATATTCCTTATTATTATTATTATTATTATTATTATTATTATTATTATTATTATTATTATTATTATTATTATTATTATTATATAATTCTCCTTAGTTATATATTTCTTGCAGTCATTACTTTGAGTGGAGGAGCTAGCACACTGAAAAACCCTTTACAAATACACCTCTTGTTTCCAACTGGTCTACACCTTAGTCAGGTTGGAATTTATTTTAGTTTTAGTTTCATTTATTTTTCCAATAAATTATATCAATTTAGATTCCTTTCATGCAATATATTAAATCTTTATTTTTAAAAATGAAAATTTGATACGAAAAAGAATGCTTCTCTCTTATTTTTGTACAAAAATATTTAGTTTCTTTTTTTAATTTGTTTATATATATATATATTAGATTATTTAAAATAAATTATATTTTAATTTAAATCCTAGGTATAAATTAATAAATAAATAAAACACTTATAGTTTCAAAAACAATTAATCTTCAACTTTTATTTATGCACAAACACACACACACCAAGAAGTAGAAAACCCTAGTCAAACCTAGGTATTCAATAGGTGTTGTTTAGATATTGATTATATTTATTTTAGAAAATTAAAAATTATTTTTTTATCTCACTAATTCAAATAATTATATTTAAAATATTCATTTTAACTAGAATAGATCATTCAAACCTAGTGTGCATCCACCTAGAAATACCAAAACTTAGTCTAGCTTGCATTTGCAAAGAGAATTCCTAGATACTTTTTAGTATTATTGTTTAGCATATGTATTTAATTTTTAATTTAATTTTATGTTATGAAATATTATATTTCACAATATACCTATTCAATTTCAATACGAAAAATTAAGGGAAAAAATAACTTCATCTAGGTTACTTCTAGAAAAGTTAGGAAAAATCAGCATTTTCATAGTTAGAGTAGATATATCCCTCTTATCTTGCATGAATTGAAAATTAATTAATAAATATAAAAGGAAGGTTTTATTTTTTGAATTTCATTTTTACTTTATTTTTTTTCAATCCATGTAAATTTAGCAAGTAATTACTTTTCATTTTCAAGTAAAACATTCCTTAAAACAAAAAAACAAAAAAAATATCCAAAGCCTTTCCCATTAGTTCAAGACTCTTAATTGAAACATTATTTCTAACATATAAATTCCACCCAAATAAAAAATTACCTAGATAAGTTAATACGCTTACACTTTTCCTAGTTTCCTTTGGATACACTTTCTAAGACACTTGGTCTTGTCTGAGAAGGTCTTTTCCCTAGGGTTAGATCACCTAGTCCCATAGTCAATATATAGTAAGACATTAGTACCAAATTAAAAATAAAGGTATTTCATGCTACACCCATCCCATAACTCATCATTTATTCTCTTAGTGTCTTAGAATGAAATAATAAGTTGATAATCCACAAATTAAGGACTATTTCATATAATTTGGACTTATACCCACTAAAGTGGAGTGGAGAAAATTTTCTTCAAAATAATTTTTTATGTTCCAAATAAAATGTGATGTTTCAAACCATTTAGGCCATGGAACATTTTAAATTAATTGGACTATTTTGAATAATTTAGACTTATACCTCATAAAGTGGAGTGGATAAAATTGTCTCCAAACAATAAATTTCATATATTATGAATAAATTAGAGTGTTTAAAACCATTTGGGCATAGATTATTTTGAATAAATTGGGATATTTCAAATAAAATGGACTTATACCCACTAAAGTGAAGTGAAGATAATTTTTTCCAAAAATAAATGTGTTATATTCAAAATAAATTGGACTTTTTCAAATCATTTGGGTATAGATCATTTTGAGTAAATAGGGCTATTTTGAATAATTTAGACATATACCTATAAAATGGAGTAATTCAAAAGAAGATTTTCTCCAAAACTAAATTTTGTTTATTAAAAATAAGTTATATTGTTTCAAACCATTTGAACATAGATCATTTTGATTAAATTGGACTATTTTAAATAATTTGAAATTATACCCACTAAAGTGGAGTGGAGAATGTTTTCTCCATAAATATGTTTTCTATATTCCAAATAAATTGAATTATTTCAAACCATTTTGAAGTAGATAATTTTGAATAGATTGGATTGTTTCAAATGCATGGCACCCTTCCAGGCCTTCATACTGATCATTGATCCTTTGAAGTAGCTTTCATTTCTAGGACATTTGGCACCATTTGACTAGCCAAATTATGGATGAAAACATATTAAGCAATCTAGTTCATATACATAGTAATTTATCTTGAAAATTGTTTATTGTTCATTGGGAAGGTCTTCTGAATGAGTAAATTTCAATATACTAATTCAATAATTTCAAGTAATCTCCAACTATAAATCAAATTACACTAATAACTAGAGCAAAGTAATTCTAAATTAGAATCGATTATTTTTAAATTAATTGAACTATATTTGAAATAGTTTAGAATTGATTTGTATAAAATTGATGATAATTTTTATTACTAGAATTGTAGTTTATAATCAATAAATAAACTTGAAAGAATCAGGTGAAGTTACATCTTTTTAAACATTGGTTCACAATTATTGGCATGGATTTTTTGCTTTCTCCCAAGAATGTGATGATTGACATCATTTGATTCTCCAATCCTTTTCATCTTTCTGACTTCCATTTCTAGTATATCTACTTGATATAACATAACTCATTTTCAATTTTTGATTTGTAACACAATTCTAAGAATAAAATCAATGATCAACATGTTGGCAATTGAAAAATCATCTCTGAAGGTCCCTTTAAAAATAAATTCATCTAGTGTTTTTATGTTTATATTGAATAGCTTATAATATTTTTTCCCACAAACAAACATGAAATTTGAACTTGTGTAACCCATGGCTTAAATGTGTATCGTCAAATGATTGTCCTCTGTCATTGGCCAATTCCCAATGTGAGAAAAAAATGTAGTGCTACCTTCAAAATTTCATTGTAATGATCTCAAATGTAGTATGACATATTTTCAATTTTATAATCTTCTTTTTTTTATATATCATACTTTTGCATTTCTTTTTTTGTTCACAACAAATAATAAGTCATCCAACCCCAAAATCAATAGTTTTTTAGAATTTGATTTTAGCTCCTCCTTTGAAATGTTTACAATTTGTTAAAAAATAAATGAATCATTTATTAACAATATTATATTATAAAAGATATAACATGAAAATTTTATAAGAAAATGTTTTACAAGTTACTAGACTGGTCATTGATGCGATTTTGATTTGCATTTTTTAATGTAACATTAAAACATAATACATTTCATTTGATTCATTTTTTTTCCTTTCTTTAAATATTATAAAGATTCATATAAACACATATAAAATTAAATACATGCTCAGGCACATTGTAACTATAATACTCATTATACATGGATGTACCATTTCTATTGTTAGTTTTGTAACACACATATGTATATAAAAGTTCATATTGAATCTTTATAACTTGACCATGAATGTATCATAACTTGAATTAGTATAGTTTTGCCATAACTCATTTCTCATAGCCATTGACAGGAATTTAACATTAATAAACCAACATCTATATTCTTATAGTAATGAAAGTATCATCTTTTATTATACATACCAATACATATTTATATGTTTATGCAGCCCATCACAACAAATAAAATAGGATTTACTCTTCTAAGTCATAGTTCACTATCACTAAATTCAAATGAATATACACCTTAATAGTTGAACCCCCTTAATATACTTATAATAAGACACATCAAATTAAAAACCATTTAAATCAATAGCAATATAATTATTTATAACACAATATACTTTATTGTTTTTTATTGATAAAGAACACATGATACTTTACATCAAAATTTATTATATTGAAGACATAGTATAGCACATATTGTGTTATTTTAAACTAGGTCTATTAAATATGTAAAACAAATTTTAATGGGTAAATTAAACTTGTAAACAACATTTTAATGGGTAAATAAGACCACATTTAGTCTACACAATAATAAAATGAACCACACTTCCAAATCCCAAGCTGATGCAAGTTTATATTTTATTGTCTTCTACAATCTCATGTCCATGAAGAAAAATTTAATTGTAATGTGTTTAAATAAATAAAGATAATTAATATATTCTAGACTAGTATGATATTGTATAATTACACATTTATTGAAAGGGGTTTTCAAACTTTTTTATCTTTTTTTAGTTTGTATGGGTGCACTATTTCATTGAAACTTTTATTCTTTATTCCCTACAAGGTATTATATAATGTAGTAACTAAAAATTCCCATTATCAATTTATTTGATATTTTTATTTTAAAAATGTGTCTTGTTGTAAAGTTTTACCTTGTGTTATTTTTGTGGAGGTGACAAATTTCATAATTGTGTCATGGGTTATTGTGTTGTAGACAGAAAGTGCTAGAGCTACATTGTGAACCATTTTAATTGAGACATAAATAGATGAATAAATATTCTATTAGTATTATGAATCATTGATAAATAAAAAATTATATATTGAAAAAGTATACATGATCTTATGTTACCTTATTCAACTTGTGATTTGCCATATTCATTGATATAATTTTCTATTATTATTATTTCTTCACTTGCATGCAATGCCATTGGTGTTTCACAACAAAATATTGATAAGCTATTAGGTTTGAAAAATAAAGCATACATACTGAAAGATTGTTAAGATGTTATATTTGGAAAATGAAGCATGATTATAAAATAAATTAAAAATATTATTCAACTTTTACTGATCAAAGTGATTGTTCTTGTATTGGTTGCTCTAAATTTTTCAAAAAAAATTGAAATTAAACATTAAAAATCATTTATTCTTTAGTTATATAATACAAAATAAATTTCTTTATAATTTTGTACAAGCACACACTAATCCAACTCCTATATATACCCCTAGCACATTACATGCATCTAAATCATTGAAAGTAGAGATAAGTGTCTCCCAAAATATGTTATCTAGTTAATTTTGTAATGGCCTTCCTATTTTATGTGAACCAATCATTTTAAATGTTGGTACATCTTTGTGGATGTCAAAACCATCCTCTGATCTACTTTTTTATGAATGGAGGCTAAAACCTTACAGCTAAAAATGAGTTAGATCCTAAAATAAATTGATACCTATAATATGTGTTCAATTGAATACATAACTATTTGGAGCCCATAATATGACACTCATATCTTGCATGTAACAAAAATCACCAACATGTAGATTTTTGAGAGAGGTTTGAATGCCAAGATAATGTTCTAGTTTGTGGATGATGAATACATTAATGGCCCCAATAATAAAATTTTCAATTAATACTTGAATAAATAGGCAAATATGTTCTTCCTTAAAAACTTTAGTGAGATTCAAAAGATCAATAATTATCAAATCAACATTCAGACCAAGAATGAATGTTTCACTAAAATCTTCTAAAATGGATGGCCAAAGACATGGGGGCCCATTATGGTAGATGAATTTTTCTATATCTATCTTGGGAAGCTGACCTCCATCATTATGCAGATAAATTTTCAATATGCTTAATGAATCTTGAGATAATGCTTCCTATCCTTTTTTATTTTTTGAAATACCTTCATTCAGGACACATAAATTGTCAAACCTTTTCATAAATTTTTTATAATGCTCCATTACCTCTTCAAGTGTGATTGTTTGGTCTGGTGAAAGTTTCATATCATGGTTTTTGAAATAATCTACAATTTTTGATAATATGTTACTTTATAGCTTCACCTTTTTGCACCAATTATCCATGTTGTTGTAACTAGGGGTTTTCAACAAGGAAATAGGCCCTTTTTCCAATAAATCTACTAGTTCTACGTTTTGTTTGTCTAAAATCCCTTGAATATTTCTAATTACTATTGTACCAATCAAATTTAAATCTTATTTATCTAAACTAGATAAAGTATCACTTTTAAACAAATAAAAAACCTTATCAAAACAATCTCAAATAGATTATTCCATGAAAATAAGGCATTTTCTCTCTTGTAGTTATTGTGCTGAATAGTTTATTTGTGTGAACAAGTGTTTCATGTATTTATTCCATCCTTTTCTTCCCTATTTCAAGATTCTTCTAACCTCTCAGTTTGATAAGGTCATGTGTAGATAGAACTATTTCTACAAATGAAGCTTTATAAATTATTTCATTAGCTTCATTATATTGATTACATATTTTATGCATAATATGGAATGGAGTACAATTTTTCAAAAATATTTCTATTCTAACACAATATCTATTTCTCAATTATTATGAATTGTATTCCTCCTCTGAAAGAATTTTTTGTTATGTTGTAATTATGTGTTACCCATCTAGAGTTTTGAACCTTGCAAAAAAAAAATCCATCATATCTTCTATGACTTCCTTTGATTCAATAATATAGTCAAGGTTACTTGGATCAAAAGGAATCAACAAAGTATCCTTCATTGGAACCTTATTATGTTTTAAAAATGAATGAATTATATTATTCACCCCTCTTTCATTCAAATTTCTTATTTTGATATTTGCATCCCCCAATTCATAGAGCCCTAGAATAATGTTCAAGGTGTATTTGATAGAGGAAATATACCATATAGATAATTCACTATGTGTCTCATCAAAATTTTGTGTCAATAAAAGTGTTCTAACCTTTTGTTCAATCTTATTTTTCTCCACTAGTGTGAGTACTTGTATGGCCTATTTCAAATCTACACACAAATATGTTGCCCTTGCTTGTCTTGTTTTCTTCAATATTTTTTTGTCATGAATGTATGATATCTTAAATACATGTTTGCATGGTGGAAAGTAGAATAATTCATTACCCCTTGGTCATGTTTTTCTTTCAATATGTTTTTTATTCTAATGACCAAATTATCTTTGTCTATCAACCCATACATTTGAAGGTTGTTATAGCCATTCAAATGAAACCCAAATGTTTTACAAGAAGGATAAAAATTATTTTTTGTCAACTCCATTTTATTGGGTGTAAATTTATTGAAATTAGGTTTAGCTCGATGGAGAATTCCCTCTTCTCCATTCCATAATTCCAATTGGAATTGAAGGGCATCTTTAAGTTCATCCTTATCATAGGCCAAGATTATTCTAATGGGAGAAGATTTTTTTCTTGATGTAGTGATAAATAAATATATATTTGGATGTATGTTTGGCAGACTAAATAATTCAAAATACTAATTAGTAAGAGGAATTTTTTCACCACCATAAAATGGAAGATGTTTATGTGGATTTAATTTTAGTTTTGGTATTTTTAACTGTACTTTATCCAAATTCTATTAGAGTGAGGCCTCCTTCTACCTTTTATCCAAGTTATCTTCGAGTGAGGCCTTCTTTTAAATTTTAAGTGTGGTAATTCATTTTTCACCTAAATAAATTCTACAAATTAATTGAAATAATTTAAATATTAATATTTTGTAAAATGCAATTTGCATATTGCATCAGTTCATGAATTTTTTTTGTGTTTGAGCAGTGATTAAATGTATATCAAAAAATGTTAATTCTAAACTAAAATACAAAATACATATTAAATATTCATAATATATACATTAACTTGCACTTAAACTAACAAAGTATGACCAAAGGAAAAATAAATTATGTGCACCAACCAATATAATTTAATGGGCAAAGGAATACACAAACATTTGTTTTAAAGGAGAAAGATGAGGAGAAGTATGTTTCTAATATGTATTGAAATGCCCATCATTAGTTACCTCTAAGTATCTCTTAGGATATACCTTCAATTTAACCATGATGGTATTACAACTGTACTTCAAGGCCCTTGAAGGAATCTTCAAATGGACACCTCAAAGGGTGTTGTCATACATTCAAAGGGATGTTGAATGTATCTCTTATTAGAAATTTACTTCAACTTGAAATCACTACTGGTTGATAAATTGATAACTTGAAGGCCCTTCAAATACTTAGGAGAGCATGCATTTTAGGTCCTCATATGCACATGCTCTTTCCACCTCAATCCAGTTTAACAATTTTCCCTATTACATTAATAGTTTTAGATCCAAATAATTACCTTATTATACATCTAAAATTTTCCCTTACCTTGATGGTCCTTTTAATATCTTGAAAGTATCTCTTAGGAGATACCTTCAAATTACTCATGAAGGTATTACAAGCCCTTGAAGGAATCTCCTATTAGATACCTCAAGATTGAACTTGACCAATGTTATTGAGTTTTGTAATATCTTCAAGGTATCTCCTAGGAGATACTTCAAGTTACCCATGAAGGAATCTCCTAGTTGATATTATTGATGCCTAAAAATCTTTCTTTCAGTGACTAGTTTCCTATGGAAAACTTTACATATGTGGGATGAAATTATGATTGATAAGGTTGTAGAATATAAAAATGATAAATAATACTATCTTAGTCTATTACAATGGTTGTCCATAAAAATGAGAATGCAAAGAAATAAAATGATTTCCAGTTTCCCCTTACAAAATAAATGATCTATAAATAAATAGGTGAGATGAACACTAAAAGAAGAGACACCTAGAGATTCCCTCTCTATGACCATGATGATGTCATTGAACTTGAAATGAGGTCTCAAGCTCATGAGTTTAATTGGCCTCCAGATCCTATATATGGGATAACTACATTATCCTGTTAAGACTATTACACTTGGGAGAAGAAAGGTGGTACCACATGTCTACTCCTAAAGATGTCCCACTTATACTATGATCAATGATTTTTACCTCCAAAAATCAAAGGATTACACTTTATGCCAATCCTAAAGTGTTTCAAAATCTTTGATTAAAAGGGGGACCCACACTATCATCTAATGGAGCTTCTTTAAATATTGATGAACCAACATAGTTTCTAAGTGTGAAGATGACATATGTCACATGAGCACTTCTTCAAAGAATTTAGGGACTTCTTTGGTGATTTTGAGTGTAAAAATGTCATGTGTCTAATTCGAAAAAAGGTTGGGACCTTGTCAAAATTATGAAAGGTAGGCCAAAAAAGAATCACCAAAAGGGGATCCATTGGAAGGTGTCAAAGAATCATGTTAATGTCGAGTAAGCTTGAATAAAGAAATGAAATGTTCCAAAAATGAAAAAATGTGGATTTTAAATCCATAGTTCCTATTGACTCATAGGGGCATCCTCCTATAGGTGGGAGAACCTAAAACTCTAATGCTTAGACCATTTGAAACAAAACTATAAAAGAGAGGAAGGTGTAGAAATCTATAACTTTTGAAGGGCTACCTGCAAGGGTGCCCATTCATCCTCTTTTGGTTGGTAATTTTTATTGATAGCCTCAAAGGCTCTATATAAATCTATCATCTCCCTAGAGTAGATGCTTCCTAATACCTCATTACTACTATCTAAAACTCTAACTGGGAAAGTGGGTGTAAAATGTTTTCCACCTTAGAAGCATTAAGCATTTGATCGAGAGCTACAAATTTGGTTTGGTCATCCTACTTTTTCTCAAGTAGTGCCTCGAGTCGATCCTTAAATAGGAAGCTATTATTTTCTAATAAAAGGGAGGGGAGTCCCAGTCGGATCATTTTTTATATATGTACCTACCTTTCTTGGACCACTTAATCCAAGGCATTAAACAATGTCTTGCACTTATTTTATACTTTTTTATAGCTTAAAAACTCATTTACCTTTGCCACTATCTACCTCTAATTAGTCACCTTTGTTACCATTAATGATTCAAGAGAAGCACTATAGTGTTTTTAAATAAGGCTCGACAAATTTAGGACCTTTGGGGAGATGAAAGCAATCATATGATCAATAGATGTGCTCACCTAAGAGGAGAGATTCTATACATTTGCAATGAAGGTTAGTATTGTCTTTAGGTTTGCCACTATGGATTTTATCCATTCCCAATAGGATTTGTGTAGTTACTTGACTATGTGAAGGATCTTAGTGGCTTAAGGGTAAGCAATGAGGTCATTTTTCAACTTTTAAATCTCATGTTACTTGATCAAGGAGTCCTATCATGCTTAGTTTTGCTAGAGTTGATATGACCAATTTACATCATAGAGCTTTTGGTGGATCGCATCCAACTTTGTCTCCTACTCTTACAACTTAGTCTCAATGGATCTACATGAATTAGCTTCTATTTGGAATATTTAATTTAGGGTAATACCTTATATCTCTATAAATGCCTTATTGAGGTCAATATCTTTAGCATTAGCCTCAATATTGAGGTGGTCAACTGTAGCTTATACTCTTGAGAGCTCTAGATTAGTCTTCTCTAGCTGACAAGCCACCTTAACATAGTCTATTTTCATGGGCTTTTATGTCTCCTCCATAATCTCAACTCTGTTAGTGGGTCAGGCTTGACTAAGGTTAAGGCTAATAACTTGGATAGCGTAGTCCCCTAGTTACCTCTGTTCAAGGAACTTGACTACTTAGGGAGTCAAGTGAGTGACCATAAGAGATTGTTGTATTAGGTAATAAAATGACTGCATATGATCTTGGGCATCAAATTTGGTTTTTTCCCCCTTTTATTTTGTATTTAGGCCTTTTAGGCTATCCTTGCTACATTTGCCTATTGTTATAATTAGTTCAACACTTGAATTATCTATCCCATAAAAGGGGTCCCTTGTGGAAACATGAATGGGATAGGAAATTATTGTTGTGAAGTAGTGTTCCCTCCACCTATGGAGATAATTAAATTAAAGTGAAGGGTTGAAGGGGGAAAATATGGGAGTCTATAGGGTGGGGTGAATGGGGATTACATCACTAGGGGGATGAGATGGAATATGAAGGTGGGGGAGTGAGGAAATGGATGTGGGAGGAGATAGGTATAGTGGAAGAGAAGGAGTCAATCCTGATGATAGGTTCATTGGATGAGGAGGAGACCAAGGCCAAAGTGGTACTAGGTTGAGTAGTAGAAGGTACTATAAACTATAGTAGGGCTACTAGGGTAGATGATGAAGTGAAAATGGGAGCCAAAGTGTTTGGTTGGGTAATAGATGATGCCATAACCTATTACATAGCTATAGAGGGGATGGGGTAGTATATAGACGTGGAAAGTAAGGGATCCATAAAGTGGATCTTCTTCTAGGGGGAAGCTAGTGGAGGGATATAAATGGGTGCCTCAGTGCAATTGAGCTAGGATGACCTAGTCACAAGGTACCTAGAAAGCTCCTACTATTATTGTGGTGCTGAGGGATTTAAAGGCATGGGAGTCAACCACATTAAAGGCTCTTGGGTGGACACTACCTCTACTTCTTCTACTTCCTTTTTTGGGGGTGTGTCCCCTACTTCCTCCATAGGAGTGTCTTCTTCTTCTTCTTCTTTATCCCCCCATCTCAACCTCAGGAGTAGATTCTTCCTCACACCCAACCTCTTATGGGTAAAAACTATCCTAGAGCTTCTTGAACTTATCATCCTGGTTATCATCATATAATCCCTTGGATGGATTGTTAGTTTAAAACCTATATTTTATGAAGGCAACTTTCTTCTCTATGTTCCAAGTTAATTAGGCAAGTAGGCCCTTCATTCTCTTTGATAAATTTTGGGCTAGGTCATATTTCTAGACCTTGTCATAAAAAGACTCCCATGGTTTAAGGGCATATTTTGACATCTAAACTAGGTCCACATGATTTTGGGGTACATCCTCTATGGGTGATTTCTTTCACTCTAAGTAGGGCTAAGCTTGATTCTTAAGAGCACCAGTGGTCTTCAATTTCTCTATGTATCCTTTCGAATCATAGTCCCATCAATCATCTATCAAATCAAGGCTATTTTTTTCTATCTTGGCTATAAAAAGGCACCCCTAATGCCTTTTTAGCACTATGATTCCACCCCTTGAAAAGGGGACATCATATATACCCTTTTTCTTCTTCTCAACCCCATAGACAAGGTCTATCACATCAAGTTGGCAAGCCAACTCAAGATATAAGGTTATATCTATCAATGTGTAGAGAAGTTAAAAGGGATATCCTTTGAAACCATATACTCATATGAAAGAAAAGTGGGATCTCTAGAACTAGTTATCTAGGACTTTATTGGTTAAGATCCAATCTTGTTGATAATTTACCATCTTATAAGTGACAATCATTTGGTTGAGATCTATGAGAACTAAATCCATGAACCACTCCAACAATTCATTTTAGTCCTTAGTCTTTGATAGGATGTTAGTCCATACTATGACAGGGGCCACTACATGGGGAAAATTCTTGGTATCAAAAGTGTTAAGCTAGAGATACTTAAAAAATAAATGGGAATGCTGGTGTAGGATCAGGTGCATGAGGAAGGATGAGTAACAAAAGGTACTCATTATAGAGAAATTATCCAATTCATTCATCAAGTTAGAATCAATGGCTTTGGAAAATTCCATTTTTAATTCCTACCCCTTTTCTTTTGATGTCAATAAGAATAGCACCCCTAGCTTAAAGTCATAAATGTTGACATTTATTTCCATGCCTAAGACAAAAGTTATCATATTTAGAGTGTCTTTCATATGCTACATGGGAAAGGCCAAATAGGTTATGGGTAGAAGAGGCATCTTAACAACTTTGTGATTGAGTAGAGTCCTAAGGAAACCTACCTTATCCTTTACCTAGGAATACTAGATAAGTTGGAGGTTCTCAATGTTACAAACAATGGCTTTGGGATCATAAGTAAGTTGAAACATCTCTCTGATGTCATATGCACTAATTTTTACCCTTAAGTGGGTATTACCAGTGATAACTCTAGTATCAATGTTGTATCTTCCTAGTTAGAGGGTAATAATATTAAGGTATAGGTGTACCTAAGCCACCAAGTATTATGGTAGCATGCTTTCCCACAAACTACATTTGAAGGTGTTATAATCTTTCTTACTTACCCTATCAATAATTCAAGCATAAGCACCCTCTCTTAAATTATTGGGGTTTTGGTCTAATTTTGAGTTAAATATATTACCTATGAAATCAATTACCAGATCTTGATCTTTATAGGGTCCCCTAGTCATTGGTCTAATATATGGCACCTTTTCCTTTGCTTGAGCAGGGACTAAATCGTAGGCTTTATCCATTATGTGCTTAAAGGTAGGATCTCTTTTTCTAATTGAACTATAGGTTCATATATTTAAGGGATGCTTTCCACTATTAGATGAGGATGTAGAGGCCTCCATATTTTTATCTATTTCAATGACTCTTTTCTCCTTCTACCTATAAGAGTGGATTGATAGTTACTACCTCATTCATCCTACAAAATCTATTTCTTTCCTTCCCAATTTCTCATTTCTTGTTCTAAAATCGCAGTGCCAAGTTTTTGGCTTGAAAGTTGAAAATGGATATTTATGCACTATAACCACTATTAGGTGTGTCCATCATGGGAAATTTTTGGAAAGAGGCACCCTCATAAATAATAAGAGTGGTGCATATGCCTAGAGAGCCATACACTAAATGTTTATGGGTATCATGTGAATTTGTGCATTATGGAGTGTATGATATTAATGTCAGGTAAGGTGGGAAGATAACCATCTTTTAGAGAATTTTTTGGGGATTATAAAGAACTAAGGAAAGGACACATGGCAACTAGGTCAGCCACTTGTGCCAATGTCACTTATTTGTAAAAGGAAATAACAAAGGGAAGGGAAAAAACAAAGAAAAGGAAATACACAATAGAAAGGGAAACTAACTAATAATATATAGGGGAATATGGGAAAGTTAGTTGAAATGAATTAAGTCAATCCCATTGATAAGGATCTCTAATGTGTTTCCCTCTTGGTCTTCTAATTCAAAATCATTCATCATCTATCATTGATAATGTGAAATGGTCCTCTCCAAAGGGAGTTGAAATATGCATCTTATCCTAGTTTTGCGACTCGTTGGTTATATTTGAGAACCAATTTTCCTAGTTTAAACCTAGGTTCTAATGACTTCTTAAAACTTTTAGCAAAAAAATTAAGGGGTAAACTTGAGGAAGAGGATGCTGATACACCATCCTCCAAACTTCACCAAGAATGTTGATGATGAAAAGGCCCTTCAAGGCCCTTTCCCTGATGAGAAGTGCCCTTTGGGCCTTCTAAAAGTACCCTTTTGTATTTTTAAAAGTACCCTTTGACCTTTTTGAAATTACCCATTAAGCTTTTTGAAAGTACCCTTCTATATTTTTGAAATTACCCTTTGACCTTTATGGAATGGCCCTTTACCCTTTGATACTTTTGTCTCAGATCTTTCCCTGATGAGAAGTGTCTTTCAGACCTAAAAGTGCCCTTCCAATTTGGAGATCATCTACACCTATTTTGTTTGTACATTATTCTTGACTCTTATTTAGATTAATGGACATGTTTTTAGATGATCATGTTTTTATCCCTTTTAATGTTGCTTGTGTTTCTATATTGTAAGTTCAATAGAATTTTATTTGGAAATGAACATGCTTATGGTCTTTATGCTTCAATGTTAAATTGATCTTTTATTAGATTTTGGTTTTTCAAATCATGATTAAATCTTAGCCTAATTTGTTTAGACTTAAGTCCATTTTGTGGATTTCTCTTTCAAGGAACAAGTGGAATTTTCCTTTACATGGAAGGCACTATTGTGTTATATTTTGAAGGCCCATATAATACCTTCAAAGTATCTCCTAGGAGATACCTTTCAAACATGCACAAAGTGGATTTCCCCTTCAAGGTATATCCTAGAAGATACCTTTCAAATAGGTGCAAGAGTGGATTTCTCTTCTAAGGAACAAGTGGAATTTTCCTTTACATGAAAGGCACTACTGGGTGATATTTTTAAGGCCCTTATAATACCTTTAAGGTATCTCTTAGGAGATACATTTCAATCACAAGAGTGGATTTCCACTTAAAGGTATCTTCTATGAGATACCTTTCAAACAAGCATAAGAGTGGATTTCTCCTTCAAGGAACAAGTGGAATTTTCCTTTACATAAAAGACACTACTAGGTGATATTCTAAAGATCATTGTAATAATTTCAAGGTATCTCCTAGGAGATACCTTTAAAACATGCACAAGAGTGGATTTCCCCTACTATAGAAGCAAAAACAAAGAAACAACAGATAGAGATAATTTCCCATTCTAAATAACATAGAACATCACATCCTCTTCATTTTAAATGGAAACTAAATATAGAAGGCCTTAAGGGGCACATACAAAGCATCCTTTCACGCCCATGAGATGTACCTATTAAGGTTATATAATAGAAAAATTGATAACTTCTACTCTTCCTAGTCTATTACAATGGCAAATAAAAATATGATAACTCACAAAAATAATATCTATCCCCTTTTAAACATGAATAGCCTATAATATATAGGCAAGGTAGCTTCCTAGAGAAAGTGACACTAGGAGATCCCAACACTCATGCCTATGATGATGCCATTATAACTAAAATAGGGCCTCAAGCTCATGCATGTAGTTAGCCTATGAATCTCATATATGGTGCAGCTACACCATTCTATTATGTCTATTATGATTGGGAGAAGTGATGTGATCCCACGTGTTCTCTTTTAGAATTGTCCCTACTATGCTACATCCAATAGCCTTAATCCTCCTAAAAGTCATTAGTTTACATTTTAAGCTAAGCTTAAAGTGTTTCAAAATATTTTTTCATGAGGAATGACCCACACCTTCATCAAATGGTGCTCTTCTAAGATCTAATAACCTAACACTACTTCTGGGTAAATGTGGAGATGACACACATCAATCTATGCTTCTCTAGAGGGATTGGGGATTCCTTAGTGAGATTGAGTTTAGAGGTGTCACATGTCAAATTGGTGCTTCTTTAAAGTGAGATATAAGTCTCTTTGAGATAAATGAGCATAAAAATACCAAATTTCAAAAGTGGATGAGGGTTGGGAGTTGGAAAAAATTTGAAAGGGGGCTCGAAAAAGAAATAAGCCAAAAGGGGGGCCACTAGAAAGTGATAAGGAACTGCTAACTACCAAATGAGTTCAAAGCTAGAAATGAATTGTTCCAAAATAATAAATGTGGATTTTTGATCTATAGTTACTGATGACTCATAAGGGCATCCACCTATAGATAGGTTGTAGATAGGAGAACCTAAAAAACTCTAGCAATCAAACCAGTCAAATCAAAACTACAAAATTGGGAGGAAGGTGTGGAAACCTATAATTTTTAAAGGGCCACCTACAAGGGTACCCATTATTCATCCTTTAGTTGGGTATTTTTATTGATATCCTTGAAGGCTCTATATATATCTATTATCTCTTGGAATAATATTTTTCCCAAGCCTTTGACCACTACTAGCATCTAGAATTCTAGCTGGGTGAGTGGGTATAAGATCTTCTCCACCTTAGAGATAATAAGGGCTAGTCGAGAACCATGAATATGGTCTAGTTTTTTTACTTATAATTAAGTAGTACCTTGATTTGATCCTTAGGGAGGACTTTATTATCGTCCAAGAAAGGGGAGGGGAGTCCCAATTGGATTAGTTATTCAATGTCCCTACACCTCTTTTGGACTGATTACTCCAAGGCATTGAGGAAATGCCTTACATTTATTTTTTGCCTTCTTGTAGCCTAAGAACTCATTCACCTTTGTCACTACCTAAATTTTGTCTATCACCCCCACTACTTGAAGAATTTTAGGAGAATCATCATAGAGCTTTTGGATAAGGCTCTATGAGTTTGGAACTTTGGGTGAGACAAAGGTGATCACCTGATCAATAGATGTACTTACCTGAGAGGAAAACTTTTGTGCATCTATGATGAAGGTTAGTGTTGTATTCAAGTTTTATACCATAGAATTAATCCATTCCCAATAGGATTTATATAGTTGGTAGACTATGGTAAGTATCATAGTGGCTTCTGGGTGAGTAGTGAGATCATATTTTAATTGTTCATTCTCTTGGTCCTTGACCAAGGAGTCATGTTACACCTGGCACTACAATTGTTGATAGGACCAATTTAAATCATGGAGCTTCTAATGAATTTTATCTAGCTTCATCATCTTCTCTTTTAGCTTGCTCTTAGTGGCTAATCATAGGCTAGCCTCCATTTAGAAGATTTTGTTTGAGATGTTCCCCTAGAGGTTGGCCCTCACCTTGTTGAGGTCCATATCCTTTATCTTAACCTTAACATTGAGGTGGTTGACCATATATTTCACCTTTGAGAGATCTAACTTGGTCTTTTCCAACTGACAAGCCACCTTAACATAATCCATAATCACAAACTTTTGTGTTTCTTCCATAAGCTTGACTTTGTTAGTGGGTCAGGCTTGGTTAAGGTTAATGTTGACAACTTGGATGGTGTAGTCCCTTAGCTACATCTATTCTTGAGGCTTGAATACTTTGGGGGTTAGATGAGCAACCATAAGAGATTGTTAAATAGGGTCATAAAATGACCACATGTGAGGCTAAGAATCATCCTTTACATGCTTCTCCCTTTCCTTTCCATTTGGGCCTTTTAGGATGCCCTTGTTGCATCCACCTACTACTGATATCAATTTGGTGCTTGGATGATCTCTCTCGCAAAGGGGAACCCCTATGGTAGTGAAAATGGAATAGTTAATTATTTCTAAAAAGTAATAGATCCTACTCCTTTGGAGAAAAGTGAATGCATGGTGAGAGTCAAAGGGGAGAAAGTTTGAATTCCATGGGGTAGGGTGAATGGTGATTATGTTATGAGGGAGGATGAGGAAGATGATGAAGTTATGGGAGTGAAGAAAGGCATACAAGAGGAGATAGGTATTATTAAGGAGAAGGGGTCAGCCCTAAAGGTATATTAGGTGGATGAAGAGAATACTAAAGCTAAGGTGGTATCAAGTTGGGTAGTGGAGACTACCATAACCTATAATAGGACTGTGATGATAGATGAAAAAGTGATGAGGGGAGATAAAGTGCTTGGATAGGTAGTAGATGATACTACAACCTATAATGAAGCTATAGAGAGAGATTGGGAAGTGGAAAAATAATCTAAGGTGGAAAAGAAGAGGATTTGTAATGTAGATTTGCTTATATGGAAGGGCTAATGGAGGGTTGAAAATAGGTTCCTCAATCTACTTGAGCTAGGATGACCCATCCATGAGGTACCAAAAGGAATCTTGTTGTTGTTAAGAGGTCATGGGATAGGGGAACATGAGAGGTGGCCATGTTTAAGGCTTATTGACCATTATGACCTTTGCTTCTCTACTTCTTTCCCTGGGGGCAAGTCTCCTACCTCCTCTCTGTCAGGATCCTACTCCTTAATAAGAGTATATATGATTACCTTTGTATTAGTAACTAAACACAGAATTTAACCAAAATGATAAGTAACTAGAAATATGAAACAACACAGAATATGAGAGATAATACCCAATTGTATTAATACTTATCTAGAAGGAAATACAATAAAGAAGATGCCACACTTCTTCTCCTCACACCTCTAGAGCTCCCACACTTCTAGGGTTCACCAGTAATTCTCCCTTCAACAGTTCACTCTCTCAATCATGGTCACAACAATCAACTCCAATACAGAGTTGTTGTTCACCTCCACCAGTCAGTAACAACGCTGCTAGTACACCAAGTACATAACCATACTCCAAGTAGATCTTCCCTTCTCTTATTGCCACCTAAATATCAACAGACCTTACTTACCATGTAGATGTCTCTACACCCTAAAGAACCCTTGTCCTTGCTTCACCAAGTCCTTATGATTCTTTAACTAGTACCTCGGTGGATCTCCTAGTAGAACTTGCACAACTTGTAACTCTCCCTGATCATACACACTCAGCACCCCTTTGGAACTAGGAGGAGCTACTCTAGCTCTCTCTTCAAGCACAATGGCTTTCTAGCACACTTTTACAATACATCCCATGAGTTAATTATATAGATCTCATGCATATAATAATTAGACTTTCTTAATTAAAATAATTATAATCACAACTTCAAGACTAAATTAATTCTTTACATGCAAACTACCTGTCAAAAAATAGACTAGTCTAGAACCTGCATGCAAACTGCATGCACACATAGGTTGCCGACATTGACTCCTTCTTGACCAATGTCAGCCGACTTATAACCAATTTTAGTTGCTTCTACATTATAGTATGACTGGCATCGATTGGCTTGACCAATGTTGGTTCCTCTACAACTCGCTCTGCAACTCAACAACCCCAGCAACCTCCTCCATGTTTGCATCAGTGAAGCTTTTAGCTCCACAACCTAATAATCTTCCACTTGGAGATAAAAAAACTACACTGTACCTATACCTATACACCATCTAATTTATTTCTTGGCTTGTATCCCTCTTCAAGATCCATCTTAAAGACCACACACCCTGTGATGCCTTTCCTATCATCCAAGTAACCTACCACATCCAAACCTACATATTCATGTAGTGAAGTCTTTGACCCTGCATAACATGTTAACCTGTTGCTAGTCCCTCTCAGATACCTGAGAATCCACTGAACTACTCTCCAGTACTTCTTCCCTGAATTGGCTCCAAACTTTCTGACAACTCCCACTACTTGGGAAAACTTAGGTCTACACTAGACCTCATGTGATTTCGAACACTATTCTAAGCTCAGGTTGAACTATCTAGCCATAAGTGTGCTTACCAATTCTGCATACTGCATCTTGAACCTTGCCAACACCTTCTTCACATCAGCTCCCACTAGAGACAAAATCAACCTGTGATATTCCATGTCTCTTATGCCAAATAATTTTGTTGCTCCTAAATTATTTATGACATACCTCTAAACTAACTTTACCTTTAGCTTAGAAACTCCCTGCATGTGTAACCCTACAATAAGCAACCACACCACATACAATAATAGGATAATGTTGTAATCATCATCTAACCTGGTAAAGAAAAAACATAATGGTCACATTGACCTTGACTAAAGCCATGCTTAGTCATATCCCTGTCAAACCTCCATTGCCCTACATCTTCCTCAAGACCATATACCCTGGCCTTCCGTCTCACCTATCCATTCCTGCTCTTCTTTATCCTGAACATCCATTCATCTCTTAGTGCTTTCTTCCAGCTGGAAACTCCACCAAAAAACTCCTATTTGGTTCTTCTCCAAGGAATCACATTCCTCATCCATGCCAAGCTCCCACTGTTTCTTGGATCTACCTGCTCTGCTTCTTTAATAACTTCTTGATTCTTGACCATCAGTGAGCAATAAGTAGTGTAAAGAAGGGAAATGATGAATTTGAGGCTTACTTACCCTTTTAGTCTTCCATATGGGTGTTTGAGACTCCTTGATAGCTTGTTGTCTGCCCAAAATCCATCTCAGTGACCGATGTCGATCACATCTTAGTCTGCACCCGATTGATGTCAGTTCCATGTGACTGCCTCATCGCTAATGTCAGTTATCCCTGACTGACACCAGTGTTTATTGGTCCCTGAGTCATTGACGTTGGTCTACACATAGCTGACATCGGTCCCTGTATGGATGCTGATGTCAGTTTTCTTATTGACATCGGTCTCTGTGTGCTACTTGTGAGTGATGACTTTTATCCACGAGCTCCTTTTGGGTCAAAACCCTATTCAAATTAACATAGCCCTACTCAAAATAATTTAGTCCCCTTAGTTGATCTCTATCTGTCATCTCCTCCATGAACACCAAGGCTTTCCAATTCTTAAGTTTGTCAAAGATATCTATCTTCCACTTAAGAACATGCATTCCCTTCTTACACATGTGACCAAGCCTACAAAGCCACATCTCTATAACAGAAGGTGAATCAGTAATATATGTAGATAGATAAAGGATACCTACTTTCTTACCACCATCTAATTCAAGTGCATCCACTGTGAGAGTTACTGTGCATCTCCCATCACCCAACTTTCCTAAAGAAATTAGACTCATCTCCAAGACTGGAACCTACATGACCTTATTCAACACCTATGTGTTACCCATCTACAATTTTAGCTTCACTTCCCCTTTGCCAACAATCTAACAAGGCTCACCAACCCCTAAATATATCTCTCCAAAGTCTCCCTAGACATACTCTTGAAAAGATGCTCTATTTCGGGTTGCATGGAAAGAGGCAAAAGAATCTCTAAACCAAGATTCTAATTTATCCAGAGCATCCTATGCTACATCACCTGCAACATCTACTTCTTTCTTTTCTTCATGCTGATCTTCTACCAACCAATAGTCTTTCTTTACCTGCTCTTTCTTTCCATCAATCAGACCATTCATGCTATTCAATTTCTCCATTTGTAGCTTACTTTCTTCTACCATTTCTATACTCCCACTCAATTAGAAACCCCGGTAAGTAACTTGTAATAAACACTAACTAAATTTGAACCACCTGTTAGTTAACCCAACCAAAAGCTCTGATACCAACTGCCAGGATCCTACTCCTCAATAAGAGTATATATGATTACCTTTGTATTATCAACTATACATGAAATTTAACTAGAATGATAAGTAACTAGAAATATGAAACAACATAGAATATGAGAGACAATACCCAATTGTATTAATACTTATCCAAAAGGAAATACAATAAAGAAGATGCCACACTTCTTCTCCTCACACCTCTAGAGCTCCCACACTTTTAGGGTTCACCAGTAATTCTCCCTTCAATAATTCACTCTCTCAATCATGGTCACAACAATCAATTCTAATACAGAGTTGTTGTTCACCTCCACCAGTCAGTAACAATGCTACTAGTACACTAAGTACACAACCGTACTCCAAGTAGATCTTCCCTTCTCTTGCTGCCACCTGCAGATCAACAGACCTTACTTACCATGTAGATGTCTCTACACCCTGAAGAACCCTTGTCCTTGCTTCACCAAGTCCTCATGATTCTTCAACCAGTACCCCGGTGGATCTCCTAGTAGAACTTGCACAACCTACAACTCTCCCTAATCATACACACTCAACACCCCTTGGGAACTAGGAAGAACTACTCTAGCTCTCTCTTCAAGCACAATGGCTTTCTAGCACACTTTTACAATACAGCCCATGAGTCTATTATATAGATCTCATGCATACAATAATTAGACTTTCTAAATTACAATAATTAGACTCACAAATCCAAGACTAAATTAAGTCTTTACATGTAAACTGCCTGTCCAAAAATAAACCAGTCTGGAACCCACATGCAAACTGCATGGACACACGGGTTGCTGACGTCGTCTCCTTCCTGACTAATGTTGGCCGACTTATAATTGACATCAATTGCTTTTACACTGTAGTATGACTGACATCAGTTGGCCTGACTGACGTTGGTTCCTCTGTAACTTGCTCTACAACTCAGCAACCCCAGCAACCTCCTCCATATTTGCATCAGTGAAGCTTTTAGCTCCACAACCTAAAACTCTCTAGGAGTGTCTTTTTCTCTTTCTTCATCTCCTCCTATCTTAATTTTAGGATTGGGTTATTCTTCTAACCTCCTTTACTTTGGGTGATATTCATCTTAGATATTCTCAAAATATTCATCCCAATCATGTTTATATAAATCATCATGTATATAGTCGATCTCAAACCTATACTTGGTGAAGGTAGTTTTTTTCTCTCCATTTTAATTCAATAGAGTGAGCTAGTTCTTCATCCTCTTTGATAATGTATTAGTTATCTCAAAAAGATATACCGTGATATATAAATAATCCCATGGTTTGAGGACATCTTGTAAGATCAGGGCTAGGTCCACATAATTTTGAGGAATGTCTTCCATGGGTAACTTCCTCTACTCTAAAGAAGGTCAGACATGATTCCTAGGAGCACTGATAGTCTTCAAGTTGACTATGTATCCTATCAGATCTTAGTTCCATCAATCACCTATCAGGTTGACATTGAGCTCTACTATCTTGGCTATGAGGAGGTGTCCCTATTGCCTTTTAAGCATTGTGATGCCATCTCACATGAAAGGTATATCATACACACCCTTTTTCTTCTTTCCTACCTCATAGATGGAGTCTACTACATTAAGTTGGCAAGATAATTCTAAGGTTAAGGTTTTTTTGGTCATCATACAAAGGATTTAAAATGGCTCTCCTTGGAATCCATGTACTCAAATGAATGAAAAGTGATATCCCCAAAATCAATCAGTAGGAAATTTGTTACCTATGAGCTATGCCTTTTGTGAATCTATCATCCTAGAGGTGATGGCTAAGTAGTTGAGTTACATTAAAATTTGAGTCATAAACCACTCTAAGAACTTATATTAGTCCCTAGTCTTTGATAGGATGTGGATCCATATGATGACTAGGGCCACATTTGGGAAAACATTTATATCTAAGGTGTTGAGCTAGAGGTACTTAGAAATGAATTGGGAGTACTAGCACAAAATTAGGTGCATGAAGAAAGATGGGTACCAAAAGCTACTCATTATTGAATAATTCCCTAGTTGTGCTATCATGGTGGAGGTGATGGCTTTATCATATTTCATATTTAACTCTTGCCCCTTCTTATCCAGGGTCATCAAGTAGAGTGTCCCAACTGGGAATCATCAACATTATCATTAGAGTCCATACCCAAGATGAAGGCTAACATGGATAGGGTGTCTTTTTAAGTGCTGCATGGGAAAATTCAATAGGGACATGGGTAGTGGATACATATCTATGACCTCTTCCTTAAAGAGAGATCTAAATAATCATGGCTTGTCTTTCAAAGAATCCCAAATGGTCTAGAGGATCTTGGTGTTGTAGATAGAGGCCTTGAGATCATATGGGAGTTGAAACATTACCCTAATATTATCTACACTGATCTTAACCTTCAAATAGGTATTTCTAGTGATCATGTAGGCATTATAATCACATATCTCTATACATAGAGTGATGACCTTGAGGCATGGGTATACATATCACACCATGTGTTATACCAGTGTTTAATCCCATATTCTACATTTGTAAGAGTTATACTCTTTCCTATTGATCCTCTCAAGCATCTAGGTGTGGGCACCCTCTTTCAAATTCTTGGTATTTTAGGCTAACTCTAGGTTGAATATGACATCCAAAAAATTAGTTACCAAAGTCTTATCCTTATAAGTCCCTTTAGTTTCATTCTTAGTATTTGGCACTTTTTCCTTCACTTGGGAAAGGATAAAAGCATAGGATTTTCTCATGGAATACTTAAGGGGGGATCTCCACCACTACTTGTACCATGGGTTATCTATTTTTATGGATGATTATCACTTCCAAATGAGGATGCAGAAGATTCCATGCTAAGATATATCTACTTCAAAATCACTCTTTTTTCCTTAAAATTGGATTAATGATTCTTCATTACCTCGTTCACCTATAGACACTCTTTCTCTATTTATCTTGATTGCTCAATGTTCTTAATAAAATATCAAAGTGCCCAATATTTGGCTTCAAACAAGAGGATTTTTTATGCACTAGTGCCACTTGGTAGGCTCATTATGTAATGAGCATCCTCATTAATGCTAATCATAGCACATACGCTCAAAGGTCCATTTGTAATAAATTTTATAGTGATCATTATGGTAAATCACATGTTATGGAGCATCTAAAATTAATGATAGGTGAGGCGGGTAACTAACCATCTTTCAAAGAATGTTTTGAATATTTGAGAGGATTGAGGAGAGGACATGTGTTTATTAGATCAGCCACCTATGCCAATGACACTTATTTTAAAAAGGGAACAAAGAAAAGGAAATAAATAAAAAGAAAACAGAAACTATATAATTATGTACAAAGGGGAGATATGGGTAGGTTATTTGAAATTCTTTAGATCACTCCTACTGATGGGGATCTCCAATGTGATTCCCTTTTGATTTTCTAATTCAAAAACATTCCCCTTCTTATCAATGATGATGAGAAATGGTCCTCTTTAAAGAGAATCAAACTTTTCATACTATCTTGGCTTTGTAACCCACTGATCATATTTGAAAACTAAATCTCTATGTTTAAATCTTAGGTCCAAGTACTTCCTATTAAACCATCACTTAACCACTTATTGTTGGATGAGCTTTGCATTGCTTGCCTATTCCCTTGCCTCTTGGAGTTTGATAAATTCAACAAGCTAAACCTCCTAGGAAATACATTTCAAATAATGATAAGAGTGTATTTATCCTTCGAGGATCAATTTTCCTTTACATGCAAAAGGCACTACTAGGTGATATTTTTAAGGCCCTTGTAATACCTTCATAGGAGTGGATTTCTCCTTCAAGGGACAAGTGGAATTTTCCTTTACATGGAAGGCACTACTGGGTGATATTTTTAAGGAATTTATAATACCTTCAATTTATCTCTTATGATATACATTTCAAATATGTGCAATATTATATTTACCCTTCAAGATATCTCCTAGGAGATACCTTTCAAATAGGCACAAGAGTGGATTTCTCTTGCAAGGAACAAGTGGAATTTTCCTTTGCATGCAAGGCACTAATAAGTGATATTTTGAAATATTTTGTAATAACTTCAAGGTATCTCTTAGGATATACCTTTAAACCATGCACAAGAGTGGATTTCCCCTTCAAGGTATCTCTTAAGAGATACCCTTCAAACAGGGATAAAAGTGGATTTTTACTTCAAAGAACAAGTGTAATTTTATTTTACATGTAAGTGACTAATGGGTGATATTTTGAGGTATATCCTAAGAAATAACTTTCAATCATGTACAATATTTTATTTCCCCTTCAAGGTATCTCATAGGAGATACCTTTCAAATAGGCACAATAGTGGATTTCTCCTTCAAGGAACAAGTGGAATTTTCATGGAAGGCATTATTGGGGATATTTTGAAGGATTTTGTAATACCTTAAGGTATCTCTTATGATATACCTTTCAAACATGTGCAATATTTGATTTCCTCTTTAAGGTATCTCTTAGGAGATACCTTTTAAGTAGGCATAATAGTGGATTTCTCCTACAAGGAACAAGTGAAATTTTCATTTACACAAAAGGTACTATTGAGTGATATTTTGAAATATTTTGTAATACCCTCAAGGTATATCTTAGGATATACCTTTAAAATTTTCACAAGAGTGGATTTCTTCTTCAAGGTATCTCCTAGGAGATACATTTCAAACAGGGACAAAATTGGATTTTTCCTTCAAGGAACAAGTGCAATTTTCCTTTACATAGAAGGTACTATTGGGTGATATTTTTAAAGCCCTTGTAATAACTTTAAGGTATCTCATAGGAAATAACTTTAAAACATTAAAAATATTGGATTCCTCTTCAAGGTATCTCATATGAGATACCTTTCAAATAGGCACAAGAGTGGATTTCTCCTTTAAGGAAAAAGTGGAATTTTCCTTTACATGGAAGGCACTACTAGGAGATATTTTGAAGGCCTTTGTAATACCTTCAAGGTATATCCTAAGAGATACATTTAAAACATGTATAATATTGTATTTTCCCTTCAATTTATCTCTTAGGAGATACCTTTCAAATAAGCACAAGGGTGGATTTCTCCTGCAAGGAACAAGTGGAATTTCCTTTACATAGGAGGCACTACTGGGTGATATTTTGAAGGCACCTATAATAACTTTAATGTATCTTGTAGTAAATACCTTTAAAAAACTCACAAGAGTGTATTTCCCCTTTAAGGTATCTCCTAGGAAATATATGTCAAATAGGGACAAAAGTTAATTTCTCCTTCAAGGAACAAGTGCAATTTTCCTTTACATGAAAAGCATTACTAGGTGATATTTTTAAGGCCCTTACAATACCTTCAATGTATCTCCTAAGAGATATGTTTCAAGCACAAGATTGTATTTCCACTTCAAGATATCTCCTAAGATATACCTTTCAAATGACACAAGACATGATTTCTCCTTCAAAGAACAAGTGAAATTTTCCTTGACATGAAAGGCACTACTGGGTTATATTTTGAAGGCCTATGTAATACCTTCAAGGTATCTCCTAGGATATGCCTTTCAAACATGGAAAAAAGAGGATTTACCCTTAAATTTATCTCCTAAGATACCTTTAAAAAAGGCACAAGAGTGAATTCCCCATTCAAGGTATCATAATTAAAATGTACCAACTGAGAGCTCATTATGAATTGAGGGTAGCAAGGTGGTAAGAAACAAATGTGTCATCATGTAAAGCTACATTTTGATAAAATGGGAGGTAACCAAAATGTGCCACATGTCCCGATTTTGATCCAACTAGATAGCTTATTCATATTCATGCCACATGAGTACTTAGTTGTATCTGAGGTGGAAGCCATGTATTAAAAGGTCGTAATCTTTAGCTTTAAAGTTAAAAATGATGGTAAATCAAATTCAAATTAAAGATAAACTAAATTCTAGAGAAATTAATTTCTAAAATCAATAGTTTAAAGTTTGACAAGCTTGCCCATTAATATGGCATGAACCAAGATCACCATTAGCATTACATTAAGTAAGCTTGTCAAAAAGGTCTTTTATGCATTAATCTCATATTAAGATAATATATGATCTCATCAATCAAAATTTTAAATCCATGACCGAAGCAAGCATGTCTAGAACCACCAAGTTAGAACATATCCCATTTACCTATTCATATGGGAAAAACTCTAGCTTAGCCATTGCCTCCATCAATAGAGCCCCCAATTGGTTCTTAAAATAAGACATGGATTAAATAGATGCAATTGGATACAAATACATATAAACAACACCATATATAAGGTTATTTATTTATATATATAATGTGTTAAATATATCTAAGGTTTTTGTAATAAATTAGGTGATTTTTATATATAAGGTGCTTTATACTTTTATATATAAATAAAGTATGAATGAACTATAGTTTTTCTCTAAAGTCTAAAGGTTTAGCTTCAAATACAAGTGACTTAACTCCAAATACTAATAGCTATGCTTCTAAGATGAAAAATCATGAATGGGAAGAATCCACCTCCATTATTTAGAATCAAAATAATGCCATTATACCAATAATGCTACAATCCATAATTTGATGTGACAGTGTTTTCAAAAGATCTCCAAAAGAATTCATGTGATGGTGTTTTGTGATGATGTTTCTAAATGGTCTTTTCAAAAAAGATTGATATAAATTTATTTTAAATAGAGGGTATTTCAAAAAATATTTGGTATGACACATAATAAATTGCGATTATTGTTCCCAATACTACCAATAATGACCTTTATGACACATATTACTAATTGACTAGATAAAGCACCTTCCCATTATATCTCACATGCTTCAAAGAGATAACCATAATTGTAGCCATCATTCTTGTCATAATCACATCATATAACCTAATTTATTATTCATTTTTTCATTAGCACTACTAGTAATTATTGTGTCATATCTCTAACCTATTGTTTCCCCTATTCCCTATGCAAATTATAGCTCTTTGTTTTTAAAATATAGTCAGATTTACAATTAAATAGTTCTTCCTTCAAATATGGGTGGGAAAAAGAAAAAAAGTGAACCAGCATCTTCTGATGCATCATTGCAAGATGAAACATCCACAGATGTCTTTGAAATATTAGGTTGGTTGAATTTATTAAAAATGTTTTATGAATTACATGAAGAAATGGTACAAGAATTCTATGAGAATTTTGATGAAGATCATGTTATTATCAAAGGGAATAACATTCCAGTGAATCATCTTTAATCAATGCTCTATCTAGGATTCTTGAGGATGGAGTAGTTGACATTGAAAATATCAAATTTTTGACTTAATTTATATGTTTGTTGAAGGAAATGAGCCACACCCCAGACTGAACAAATTCCCCCAAGGAGTGGCCAAGGGAATTCTAAGATAAAGTCTTCCTCAACTTTGGCAAAATATTGGTTTTTAGATAATAAAATATATCACTTGTGACGGTCAATTTATAGTAGTGGGTGGAGATGTTATGATACTCCTTATTCATTTGAGGAAATGAGCTATTTGAAAATAATATAAGATCAATCTTCCCTCTTTCTTTCACAATGATTTGATTAATATTTCTCAAATGATAAGATGAGGTACTAGGTCTACCCACCATCATGGGCTGGTTACACTCATTTGTCACCATTATTTTCTTAGTAAACCAAGAGGTGAAAAGGTTTGGACCTTTTTACTCTAAAATTTTTCTCCAGTTCCTACCAAAAAGACACCATGCTCTACTTCTCCTCCTTCCACTACAATATGGATTTAAGAACCCATAGTTGAAATTGCATAATGGCCATCTCCACTACCATTAGTTTCAAAGATAATACACTAGAGATCAAAGCAATAAATGGGACTTTATTCAAACACCCCTCATCCCCCTCTAACTAAACTCCAATGCATTATATGACTTATCTTGAAGGAAGAAGAAGAAGAAGAAGAAGATGTGTAGGTTGTAAAAGAAGTTGTATTTGTAGAGAGAACCCTAGAAAAATAAGTTATACCTCAATAAGTAGAGCATCTTGTGCCCTTTGTTGCTAATAAGGGTAATGCACCCTTGATTGAAGAAGACCGATCTCTCCATATTATGTCAATGAAGAAAAAGAATTGCAACATGTCATGGCTTTATCATGCCATGAGAAAATAATCAGGTTACAAAAAATAGAGTTAGATGTTCTCCATTCAACTTTGAAAGGTAAAGACTTGATGATTTCTAATTTGAAACAAAGATGGGAAGAATTTGTTACTAGAGTTAGTGACCAAGAAATAATTCTTCAAGGAATATAAGATGAATAGACTACGGTCCACAATATAATGTTTTCACATATCTAAGAATTAATTAATTTGTAGAATTCTCTTGCTATCAAGGACACTTGGATTATTAATTTACATAACTATCTTGTTATCAAGGACACTAAGATTACTAATTTGTAAAATACCAATATTGATAAGTGTAATTTGATTAATAATTTGAGACAAATTATTTATGATAGAAATACAATGATTAATTGACATACTAATAGAATAATAGAGTTTACTACTTAGAATTATAAGTTAAAAGCCTTTATTAAGGCCATGAAAAGAGAAACATGAGAGATTATAGTTTAGACAGAGGGTCTAACAATGATTGTTCTCTCTTTCCCTATTCCATTACATGAAATAATCTCTACCTAGAATATCACCTAGAAGAAAATTCAAAAATTGAAGGATGAAAATCCCAAACTTAAGGAGTAATCTTAGAAGCAATTGGTAGAATCCCAACTTTAATTTTAGAAAGCATAGGCTTCTATCCAACACATTTGTGTTATTTTTGAGAAACTATTAGCATGCAAACAACCTTCATCAGTTTATGTTCTTTTCTTACAATAGCAATTTTATAAATGGTACATTCAGTTAATTACCCTTGGTTTTTCACATATCATTGAAGATTATCATGTATTTATGGACATTTTTCTAAAGAGCACTGAAGAAAGGTAGGATGTCATTTGTGAGTTCTATACTTTCAATTTGTTGTTAGAATATCAATCTAGTTTACTGATAAATTTATTTGTTGGAGAGACACAATTGTGTGATTTTCTCTCCACTTTAAGGAACCAAATTGCATGGAAAAAAAAATCCAATAATAGATTTTTAGAATTACAAAGCACCACTAGGTTATGCATGAGACCATAATTTCCAAAAGTAAAGAAAATTATTTCTTCTTTTCAACAACTATATCATATGCATATGAATAACAAGTATCATGAGCTATTGAGATCTAATATTTTTGACTTTAGATATTTTCTAAACCACCATTATCCTAATGGTTTCAATGAAAGTCTTAACAAGTGGGAGACATTACTTGTTGAGTTGAATCATAGGGAAGTCTTCAACCCCACCAATATTAAATGGAGTCTAAGAAGAGCCAAAGTAGTTTTCTAGATAATCACTCGATTCTTAGAGGATAGAGGTTTAGGTGTCTATATTGGGATGAGTTTAGGCCTCCTATCATTTTATGTCCTCTATCTCCATGGTGGTGTTGGAATTCTCATGCAAAAATTAAATTTGAAGCCTAAGTGCATACAATTATTAGAGATCTTAGATTTTTACCAAGGGGCCACCATGACTAAGGCCATCATTTTAAAGTTTATGATCTAAGTCATAGATTTGAATTAGGAAATTTGGATTAAGTATCAATCATACCACTTCTTTATGAGAGGACTTGCAAAAGGTAAAGTGTGGGGGAGAAATTATAAATATTTCATATAGCTCATCATAGTTATATAAACCATCCCTAAAGTGTTGTGTTTGGTTATTATTACATTTAATAATTAAAATAATGATCTAAGTAGGATGTGAATGTAATTTATTCATTTTTTGTATGTAACTTATTATTGATTCTTTACCTTATTATTATGTCTTACTTGGATGAATAGCGTAGTTTTGAGTATAGTAACACATCTCATGGATGAATTAATTTTGAGTAGAAGAACACATTCCAAGGATGGGGTAATTTTAAGTAAATCAAAACATCCCAATGAGGGATAATTTTGAGAAGGCAACACACAGTTTTTACAACTCTTTCAGCTACAATTTTGAGGATTCAGCAAGTGAGCTCTGATGATTAAATGCTCAGAGGACACTCCAAAGACACTATGAAATTGCTCCAAATATGCTTTGGGTGTGATCTGAAGACATACATAGGATGCTCTGAATAAGTCTAAAAATTCTCTAAAGATATGTATAGGGTGATCGAAAGACCTATATCAAATGCTCCAAAGATATTTGGATGTGCTCCAAAGACTAAAAAAATTATGTGTAATACATGCTGCTGAGAGAAATTAGGAGAATTTTACTATAAAAATTTTGTAAAAATAAAATAAAAAAATTGATTGGATGCAAATTATATATGGCAACCCAAAAAAAGGAGTAGCCATATAAATCTTCAGCCCCCTATTGCTTCTCACCCCTTATAAACTTCTCCCTAAATAATAGTTGGTCTTATATAATAGGTGTAGATATTTTATAATCAATTTTTTAATATATAATGATGCATGGGACCCCTCTACCCAAAAATATAAATGCATGAGGGAAAAATTGACCACCCTAAATAATAATGTTAGGTGTTATTCAATCATTTATTCATTAAATTTTATGACTCAGCATGAGGGAAAATTTTGCCACACCAAAAAATGAATTTTCAACTTAGTCTAAATGGAAACAATTAAACTCAAATAATAATAACCTAGAATAGGACAAAAAATGACTTTTCAACTCAGTCTAAAATAGAAACAATTTGTATTATCTAAATAGAGACAAGAGATGAATGATGTGACAGGATAAAGATGGTGGAACCATTGAAACCTCTCACATCATGGCACTTTTTTACTATGATTATTTACTTATAGTTAATAAAAAATGTCTAATTAACCATAACATTCACCATTTGGGTCCCTATTGAATATAAGTAAGCACTAAACAATCCTAATATCTATCATTTCATTATCTCAGCTATTTCATTATTTGGTTATAGTTAATTAAAAAATGTTTGCTTCCCATCACATTCACCATTTGGGTTCCTAATAAATACAAGTAAACATGAAACAATACTAATCTCCTCCATTTCATTATCTCCCATTTCATTATTTACTTACAGTTAATAAAAAAAATGTCTACTTTCCCCTCACATTCACCATTTGGGTCCCTATTAAATATAAGTAAGCCCTAAACAATCCTAATCTCCACCATTTCATTATCTCATCCATTTAATTATTTACTTATAGTTAATAAAAAAAATCAGATTTCCCATCATATTAACCATTTGGGTCCCTATTGAATACAAGTAAGTGCTAAACAATCCTAATCTTCACCATTTCATTATCTTAGTTATTTCATTATTTGCTTACAGTTAATAAAAAATATATGTTTTTCCATCACATTCACCATTTGGGTCCCTATTGAATACAAGTAATCACTAAACAATCCTAATATCCACCATTTCATTATCTTGATCATTTCATAACAAAAATCTAGGTCTTCAATTCTCAGTAATTTCATAATTTAATATAGTAAATAATGAATAAAAGGTTTGTGTCAAGCCAAACAAATCACACTTTTTAGATATAGTAAAATAATAAATTACATAGATTAAATACCTTATAAGAAGTACCTATAGAAATGATAGTGAAAAATGGGGTCAATGCTTCCACCACTAATGCCACACCTACAAAATAATAGTGATAAATGGGGTCAATGCTTCCACCACTAACACCATAGTTAACTTAACAGTCAATAAAATAATGTTTTTTGGCCTTCAAAAGGGAGAGATAAAAAATGAGAGAAAATAATGGCAAGATAAAAATATAAACTTAAACCTAATTTTTAAGTGCACAAGAACATTATTTTAAAAAAATATTTATATATTTAAACATATTAAACAATTATGTACATTATTTAATAAAAATATTTAAATATTTAAACATAACTAAAATAAATAATAAACTCAACTAGTTTTTAATATCAAAATGTTTACAAATTTTTATTGTATATTATAATTATTCTAATTTAAAAAAATTATTCATATTTTTTCATTAAATTACATGATTAAATTGTGTAATAGGGATTTGACTCCTTAATTTTTAGCCCCCATAAAATACCTTTGAGATAATTTAATTTACCAATTCAAATACCTGTGAGAGTGAGTCACCTTTATTGAATTAACAAACTAATATTTGGAGATGAATTCGACCCCAAAATGGTAATTAAAATAAGTGATGCAAAATCACACCTAGTAACTCAAAACCTAGATTTAGAAAAGGATTTTGTGAGTTTATCTAAATTATGTTTATGTGAGGGCATAAGCACTCTATACCATATCAATCTATAAACATTAACTTTTCATTCATGACAACAAGCCATGTGATATCTCAATGCAGATTTAGGGTTAAACATTTCAGCCAACAACACATTGAGTACTTAAAATTTGAATCCCAATATTGGGGTCAAAACCAAGGAAGTTACAATTTTGACACAGAGATTGTGCTGATGATTTATAATTAATAGGCTATTGCATAATAAGTGGAATTTCATCCACATTTTTGAAGATGTAACATAAGCAAATTGTCTAATAAGGATTTAACTCCTTAAGTTTTAGCCCCCCCATATAGAATTATACTTTTGAGATAGTTTAATTCATCAATTCAAATACTTGTGAGGGTGAATCATTTTTATTGAACTTACGAACTAATATTTGGAGACAAATTTGACCCCAAGATGGTAATTAAAATAAGTGACACAAAATCATACCTAGTAACTAAAAGACCTCTTGGGAAAGGATTTTGTGTGCTTATATAAATTAATATGGTTATGTGAGGGTATATAAGTAGTCTACCTTAGAAAACTTACTATATATAGTATTTATATATATAGACTTTGAATCCATTTATAGATTGTATCTAAATGTAGATTTGTATAATTTAGGAAATTTTATTCTAATAAAATAGAAACTAACTTGTCACAACAAATTATACTTGATGGGTCTCCTACCATGGGTTTTGGATCATATCTAGGGGATCAACAGAATTAGAAAATGTTCAATAATCCACTACAAGACCATAGTATAATGAAAATTTTAGTAGTTCAAATATGGAAATAGAAGTAAAATTATCATGGAACTTTGGAACTGATGGTAATGATTTCTAAATAATTATTAGGCTCTTCAATACATAATAAGTGGAGTTTCATCCACATTTTTTTGAAATATAACATTATTAATTATTAGAAGAAACAAGTGTTGGTGGTATAATAGTAGGAATACACATTGTAATAGATGGTGTCTTTCAAACATATATGTCCACTTCAAATTTTTACTATATTTTTAAACCCAAAATTCTTATTAATCACTTCTAATTTTTTTATGGCCATTGTAACAAAAGCAATTTTTCCATTGTAATCACCAAGACAAAAGCTGATCACCCACAACTATGGTGTTCCTTATCTAATGAATACAGATGCCCCCTGATAAAAATAAGGGAGTTATAATTTTGACGTAGTGATTATGCTAAGAGGATATCTCTTTACACAAGAAATGCAAGCCATCATCGACTAAAGCATTACATGGTGATTCAGATCCAGATAAGTTTGTGCCCACAATTATTTTTAAGATGAACTTATTTTGACATTAATGTCATGAGTTTGGAGTAACTAGTAGGTTTAATTGTCAATTTACACTCTTTTTCTTCACATAACCTCTCTTACCCCCCACAAACAAAAATTATATTAGTTATTAAATTGATATAATTGACATATTATAATATATATCATAATATTTTTATATATTAAATTAATTAATTATATATTAGTATTATATTTAAATTATACATCTTGTAAAATATATTTTAATATTAATCAATATTATTATATCATATAATATATATGTTAATATAGATTGTAAATCAATATTATATATAATATATTTCAATACATCTATATATTGTTAATAGTACAAAAATAATATTATATTTTTAATAAAATTAAATGAATTTTTATACCTTTAATGAAGTGTATAATTATACGTAACATGAAAATGGGTTTTAACATTATGGGGTCAAAAATGTGATCATTGGTACAGATTTAAAACTCTATGGTGCTTCATTATGTTCACAACAGATTATGTCAAAGATTAAATCTATTAAACAATAATAATTTTTGGTAGGCAATGGACATTAAATTAAAATAATCATATATCAGTAAGGTTAAATCATGTATCCCTTCTCCATCACAATAGGTGTATTTTTATTAATGAAAGTAAATGATCCATACGTCATTATCAATTGGATACATTGTGAAGTGATTTATACAGCCAAATCACATCAATGCAGTAAAATCAATTAAATCTAAATAGGAAACTATAAATCAAACAACTTTACTCTTGAAAAAATATTTCAATACAAGAATCAGAAAAACTTCATTTATCAAGTTATAGAAATTATAATATATCTATATGTTATTGTTAATGGTACAAAAATAATATTAAATTTTTAACAAAATTAAATGAATTTTTATGCTGTATAATGCCACGTAACATCAAAAAATGCATAAATGTGATCACAGGTACATATTTAAAACTCTATGATGTTTCACCATGTGCACAGTAGATGAGGTAGATTAAGAACAAATCTATCAAACATTAATATGTTTGAGAGGAATTAAATTAATAGTTACAATAACATATCACAAATTTTTCACAAACATTAAATTTGATGTTGTAGATTACACTTGGCACAGGACAGTTGGCAGTAAAGCATGTGAATTATTAATTTTCAATAGCCCTTCAAACTTGGTTAAAAAAAGTTTGTGAACTATTAGATTACATTAAAATTATACAAATTAATCAAGTCTATTCTACTTTACAAAATAACCATTAAATTTTAGTTAACCATCAAGTATTTTGAGTTATAATTTATATTAGTGATACACAATTCTTCTATTAAATAGATTCAAATTAAGATAAAGCACCAATGAACATTTATCCTAATGAGTTTTTTCTCCACTCAAATCCTTTGGTTTATTTCTCTAATTTATATAACCAGAATGATAATGTGTTCACTAAATTTAATTTTGAATACTAATTATGAGATGTGTTTCTGAATGTAGGTTCCACAAAGTGAGTTGGAGATGTGTTCATCAATCTTTGTAGACAAGACTATTTGGCATTTTTTACTCATGTATATCATGGCCTTGTTCATATTTTTTTTTTAATTCATATTTCCTAAGATTCAAGTATTTGATGCACCTATTTACAAAATCAAGAATACAAATAAATGATAAACAACCATTATAATAGACTAGGAGTAGTGACAGTTTGCATTTTTCATTTTGCAACCTTAGCAAATGCACCTCACAAATGTGATTGGATGCTTTGTATGTGCCCTTGCAGCCTTCTATGTTCTATTCTCCATCTATGAGGATGTGATGTTCTATGTTATTTAGAGTGGAAAATTATCTTTATCTACTATTTATTTTATTCTGCTTCTATAGTTTTGGTCTTTTCTCACATAATAGACTATAGTTCATGTTTTATGTTCCTTTATGGTTTGTGATTGTTTAGGATCTAATCTATTTATAAAATAAAAAAGAAAAAAGAAAAAAAGAAAAAAAAATCTCATTATTCAGTAATCCAAAAACCAATGTGCCACTTTTAATGTAATTCAAACATTTCCCAATCCACTACTACTACCATTCATTGATGAGAAAGAGTTCTTGAAACTAATGGTGGATGGTTATGATGTCCCACCTTCTAACAACAATGAGGTTCCTTCATATTTTATGAGGAAATTTTAATGCAAGTTTAATATCCTAAATAAAATCCCTTGTTCATTTTATTATTAAGAGTTTTTAAGGCCAATAAAAAGGCCTTTGGTAGGATAGATTGGGTGCATATCATGTACCTAATCAACTTATGAGAATCTCTATCAAATAACCACTTTATCCTGAGACAATCCCCTATATAGTGAAGGATGTTGTAGATATTGATAGTTTACATGCATTTAATGCACTTACTAACACCCTCATGTAACATACGAGCCAATTTTCCCATACTGATTCTTATGAGAGTGGACATAGATATGGTCCAACTAACATTGCTACTCAACCACACTAATGCAATCCTATAGTACTCTATGCACTGTATCTTAAATTAGATATGGAGAAAGATTTGATGTAAACTAATTATGGTGGTGTTTCTAATTAGATTTGATGTAAACCAATTATGGTGATCTATGCTCTAATAATGCATTCTAATAGATGGTATCTTTAGAACATATATGTCCACTTCAGTTTTGATGTAGAGATTACATGCTAAGAGTCTCTCTCTTTACATGCAGAATACAAGCCATCATAGACTAAATCATTACGTAGTGATTCAAATCCCGATCATTCTATGCCCATAATTATCTTTAAAGATGAACTTAATTAATATTTTGTTATTGTTAAGGGTTTGAAATTACTAGATTTAACTATCAATTATAATTTTACACTCTTTCTCTTTACATAACCCCTCTCACCAATATATATATATATATATATATATATATATATATATATATATATATAACTAAGTAATATTATATATAAATTATATATTTTATATTAAATATATTAGAGAAAAGGTCCCAATAGTTGTGCATGTTCCAATTACTAAATAGGGCTTTTATTAACATGTGCTCCATTGATGGATCATATTGATGTGTATAAATATTAAAGTGCACTAGAAGCTGAACATGTAGTATCTAATACTTTTTCAAAATTTATTATATAAAATTAAAATTAACCAATCACATATTGACAAGTAAGACTCAATTATTGATACTCTTATGCACGTCTAGTGGTACTCCAAAGGTTAAGTTTTGGTCATAGGTTTAAAAAATGCATTTTATGACCTCTCACAATAAAATAAATTACATTATAAACTGTATAATGTGTTAGACCTTGAAACCTTAGTTGTAATTAGTTAACATGACATATTAAAATGAGTAAAATTTTCAAATTCTAATGTGATGTTATGGCACCTTAATTCAATGTCCAAATTCAAGGTGCACAATTAATGGGACCTTTCCCCTATACTGAAATATATAATATATAATTATAATTATAATTTGATTTATAAACTATATTAACATATATATTATATAATAATAATAAAATATATTATATAATATATAATATTATAATATTATATAAAATATATTTTTATTATATGTTTTAAATAAATATTATATATTTTAATATTATATATATAAATATCATTTTGATATATTAAATATATGACTCACCTTCAATTCAACTTGACTACTCGAGGTGCATTTGCATTCATAAATAGGTGGGAGTCCCCAATGAATTTGAAATTCAAATTTACTTTGAAAAATAGGGTCTGTATAATTTTCACACTTTTTAAAGAGGAACAAAAACTACTAAACATATCTGACTAGATATATTCCTATTCCTACATATTCTCTTTTTTTTTTCCAAACATACACTATAGAGTATTGATAGATCAAAACAAAGAAAGTTGTAGAGTTTATAAATCATTGACCATATTTTATACTATCATTTTTATAGATCCTTATTTTTAGGTATTTAATCTTAATAGTGTTCTATGTATGTATATTTATATATATATATATATATATATATATATATATATATATATATATATATTACTCTATCTAAAATGTGTAGAAGTCCTTATTTTTAGGTATTTGATCTTAATAGTGTTCAATATATTTTTTTACTCTATCTAAAATTTGTGATTTATTTTTGTTGACTTGGCCCTTTTATTAATTATTTAGCACCTTAATATGTTATGAAATCACTAAGATTTGGATAGTCTACCTGATTATTGTAATATTTTTTGCCCTGTTGGAGCCCGCCCAATTGTGATGTCAGCAAGCCTTCCATTGAAGGAGTGCACACATTTATATTGTTAAATAAAATAGGGTTTTCAAATTGTAACACTAAAATTTTATAAAATAATATAGTAAATATAATTCCAAATGCTCTTCCTGTATAGGGTAGACTCCTTGTTTGGTATAAATTCTATGGAAAATAGTTGCACAATAATTACTTTGCACCTTTTTTATCATCTTCATCATCTAGTGAAAACTAACCAATTGTGCATATTTATCCAATAAACCATTAAGTTCAAATTTCCTTCTTTGTAAATTAGTGAGCATGAATATTTACTCAAAATTCATCTCAAATGTACATAAAGTGGTGAGCCATTACAATCCAAAAAAAATATTAGTCCCATCCATGATAATAAAAAACATAAGATAATATAATAGGTAGTCTCCCATAGTTTTATACTATGGAATTTACTAGAACAATTAAATATACACCCACCTATAATTAGGATTTGAAATTCTAGAACTGGGTAAATGAAATAGTCCAATTGAGTAGCCAACTTACTGTTGATGAATTTGTGTGTACTCCAAGAGTAAATAAGTATAGCGAACTTCTATTTCTTGAGGAAACTGACCACCTTAATAGTTGGAGTATTACTAATACCTAAAAGTGCATGATAAGAAATAGTAGGTTGAGAATATTCAAATTCATCTTTAGATCCTTCCAAATTATTGATGTGTGTCTGTGTCAAGGATGTAATGCAAAAAATAGAATAACATTTCTTAGATTATAAGGACAATAAGAATATGGTAGTGACACCTTGTGGCTTCACTTAGTTTTTCAGGAAAGATTATGTGGTTACAACTTACCACCTTCTATTCTGTAAGTAGACCTTATTGTATGGACAACAAGAATATGGTAGTGACATAATCTACTTGATTTTTTTATGATATAAATTGATTCGTATTTTCCAATATAAGTCCAAAATATTAAAAAAATAAATGAATATACATAATGAGCATTAAGATAAAGTGATTAATGTTTAAAAAGTTCAAAAGGAGGGAGTAAGGTATGGCAGAAAAGAAATCTTCCATGTAACAACAAAGACCAACAAATCTCCTTTGATTTTTGTTAGCAACCCATATAACACCTAGATAATAACAAAGGCCAAGATAACACTATAGATAAAATCACAAATTCTTTGGCTGCTTGTACTAATCTGGGTAAAAACTATTTTCTAGTTATAAATTAGGGGAAAACTATTAGAGGTTTGTTAATGATGTCTTTAAGGTGACCAAGGATGTTGATGAGGTGCCATGTGTGCTAGAATGACAATGATAAAGTGTGTTTCAATGAGCCTCAATATTCCTTCATGGTTCTTTAGTGTTTGACTAAGGGATGAATTTGATGGATGATATTCTTGGTATGGACATGTTGTAGAGACCTTATGGGGTGTTAAGATTGCTTAGAATGAGTATGAAAGTGAGTGGACTTCATATGGTTGATCATTGTTTTTTTTAGACATTTTGGTCTAGTGGTAGGAAATATGAGTAGGAAATTTGTTGATGTCACCATTTCCATGTATGGATGAGTCTGGGGGGAGTTGGTCATATGGTTGTGATCAAATTATTCCCTAGGCTGAATTTTAATATTCAAATTTACAAAGGGAAAAATGAGTGCTTTGTATTTCATCCATAACTTTTGATCTAGGATGAATTTCTTGATGGAGTAAAAAACAAAGTTGTAGAAGACTCCATGTAACTTTTAATGATCCTAGTTATATTATTTTAATTTTCTTATAATCAAATATATTGAGATCCAAAGTTGACTATGTGTTTGACAGTATTCTACAAGTGACCTGAGAAGGATATATGAGCTCATTTTGATGTTTTTTAGATGTCTCATAATGAATTAGTTATTGGAAGGTGATCTAAACTCAATTATCATGATCTATGTGTCATTTGGAGGTGGTTTCAATCCATATTCAAAATATTTCATAGTATTGTTGAGCCCATTTAAGGTGGTCTAAAATTGTATATTTTTAGCTTAAAAGGATAGGTTTTAGTCTTAAAATGCCATAAGTAGATTAAAAAGTCATTAAAATAGTCAAAATATCATTTAAAACATTAATATCCATGTATTTACCCTAGTCATAAAGTTTTATATTTTAAAAGGGGTCATTTGATACAAATTTAAGCCAAAAAGAGCCTATTTTTAGCTCCTATGTGCCAAATTTGGACCTATAAAGAATGAAAAGGATTAATTATTATTTTTAATACATTTAAAGGCTCGTTTTTCCTTCTATAATGTTCTATTTTTGGTGGTAGAGATCTTAAATTTTAAATAAAAGGTAAAATGAGGCCATTTTCATGCACTTTTCTTTGAAGAGTATGGAATTGTATGTCCATCCATATGGTGGAGGCCATGAAAAGGAGAATAAAGGAAAAAAAAGGGTTCAAAAAGAATTTAATGGCTGAAAGAGGCAAAATAGGCCCAAAATTGGTCCCCTATAGACAATTGGATTCTTTACACATAGAGATAGGCCTTCAAGTTTGTAGCTAGTATGGTTAAAAGAGAGAAGATTCAAGAATATAATTTTTACCATAGAAAATAGACCTAGAGAGATTCCTACTAGATCAAGTGGTTATTAAATTGGATATATCTCCCTCATGAATCATCCATTTGAATTCAAGGGATACATCTACATTCTTGCATCTAGGAATACAGTCAGTCTTCTACAATTCCTCCTCATCAAGGCATCATTTCAAGAAAATCCAAGTCTATAAGGATTCTTAAGGACATGTACTACATTTACGTGGTATAAATCATTCCTTATACACATGTTTTAGGGTCATAATAAGCTCAATAAGGAATAAAATATTCAATTTGGCATGCATCTAAATAGGAAATAAAAGGTTGATGAGAGAGAAAGAGTTTTAAATATTTCTTGATTTCATGTTTATAGGCATCTCCTTCATGTTTTCATATGTTCTTCATGAAAATTTTCCATGATATTCTTCAAAATATTCATAGTAAATCCATATTTGTGTTCTCAAGCATCTCTAAAGAAGTCTTTGTTTAGAAAATACTAAGGTTTCTTAGCATATTTTAAGGTTTTAACATATTCCTAGGTTTCAAATTATCCTTCTTGTCCTCTTCTAATAGACTCCAAACTGGTATATAAGGCATAGGATTGTTGCATGCTTCCATTGGACCTTTATTATAGTCTTGGAATACTATTGTGTTTCTCTTGTCACCTTATCTCACTGACCTCCACTTACACTATCATACACAACCATGTTGTCATGTTCCCTTCACCTTTGCTTTCATTGGGAGGTATGAAGATCAAGTGAAGGTTTTAATGGTCTTTGAGATAGAGGTTATGCACCTTGAAACCATCAAGCTATAACAAAGAAACATTGACCTACATCAAGAACACAATATAATTAAGCTTGTCATAAAGTACAAAATCCAAATAAAATTGATAAGGTCTCTTCTTAAAGGTATATTCTTAAATGGTCACATAAAGCATGAATATGAGAGAGAAAATGACTAGTTTCTAGTTTTGAGTCTTCCTTAAGGCTAATTTCAATTATGTCCATATAACATAGTCATCATATGAGAAGGAAGGACATGGTCTTTGAAAGTTACCATCATGAAATGAGTGGTCATTTGAGGATGATAAATCAATGTGATATTATTAATCCAATTAAGACACATCTCATGTCATAAACCCTTGAGAAACCATGAAAAGGTAGGCATGTTTCTTCAAACTAACACCTACAGGCCTTATGAGACCTCACCTACAACAAGATTTGTTCAGGGATAATTTGTAGGTCTCTAATCCCTTAAAGTCATTTTAAAACTATAAAGTAAATTATTAACATGAAGTTTGATAACTTTAGAAGGAGAGTTAGGATACAAGACATGTCAAGCTTCAAATAGGGATAAAAGAATAGAAAAGCACACCTACAACCATACTTGAGAACATGTTATAGTCAAGAAGGTGGAGTGGATCTTGAGAAAACCTAATGAGTATAGACCACTTCAAGGAGGCTATTGAATTTATAAATATATAATTATAATAGACATTGTCATAAACAACTTGTTTATGGTCATGAATCCCAAAGAATCACCAATTGTCGATACACACACCTATAGGCTATATAGGTATAGTCATCAAAGTGGTATAAAGGAGAAGTTTGTCTCATAATGATGTCATGGTAGTTTTGTTTGAAGGAAGCTATGGTATTCAAAAGTAATGAATTAATAGGTATGAATTTGGATAAGATAAAATGGGATAAACTTAATTAACATTATTTCCAAGAGCTCAAAGCTACAACCATCACATAAAGTCTTTCTTTCAAACCAAGTTGACAAGTATAATTCTCATAAAGGAGTTTCATTTTTAGAGAATGTTCATGAGAATGTATTAAGAGATAATAATAACATAAGATTAAATAGATTATATAAGATACTATGGAATTCACATGTTATTGAATCAACTCATCTTACATCCCAAAGGACCACCTATAGTCAAATCAAGAGTTGTTAGTACATAGGCTTATTTTAAGCTCATAGAACATGAGGGAAAGGTTATTCATTTTATGAGTCTTATGTTCATGTGGTTCATAATAAAAATATAATGGTTTAAAATCATTAATTATTGTCTCAAATACAAACACTCAACTACATCTAGATCAACTCATAAAGATCTACACCTATAGTCGTAGAAGGCAAGCCTTCCTCCAGGAATGAAGAATGTTCAAGCACAATGTACTAATGGAGAAGTATATGAGATAGTGGAAGTTTCATTAAACATGGAATTAAATTATCTAAAAATATCAATAATAAGTATTTCAAACAAGACTTAACCAAGGTCAAACTAAAATGTACACCTATAGCCATGTTAGCATAGACTTGCACAGAAAAGATCAAGGGGCCTAAAGACCTTGTTTAAAGAGTCAATATGCTATCAATAATATGTTGGGAGTGGTTATAGTTGAATATTAAGGTTAAAAAAAATTTTAAAAAGGATTTTCATAGGTTTTTACTCAATGGACAAGACTCAAACTCATTAGAACAATCAAGACATCCTACTGCATACACAGGTTCACAAGGACAAGATAACCAGGCTAGGCCAAAAAGAAAGCCTGACATAATGTGATGATCATTTTTTTTATTTATAAAATATACCATGTACCAATTTAACCATGTTTAAACATGATATGGTGTAAAAATGGTTATGTAAGTGATTCATATGCAATCATATTCACCCATAGTGCATACACAGTTAGCATTTAGAAGTAGTTTTGAGAGAATTTTGAGATGTTTAGGCCTTATAAGTGGAATAAAGACCTAAATTTATGTACAAGACATAATTATAACCTCAAAAATCTTCCCATGTCACCCTAATGGATAACCTCACTATTTTAACACACTCAATTGCTTATCTACAGGTAGTCTCAAAGGCAACAAAGAACAAAGTTGAAATCTTGGTCATTAGAAATGAAAATATAATTTTGGAAGAGGTATGATTATTTTTTTATTATGTTTACTCTCACATATATCACATAAAGTTTCATTGAACTCCAAACCTTAGTTTTAGGCTAAAACCCAATTTTAAGCCTAAAGGCATATAACAACAAAAATCATCCTCAAACCCGTTGAGAAATATGACACCTTGAGAATGATATAATGATATTTTATAGGTCCCATTATTATTATTAAAATAATGGATAATTATGTAAGATTTAGTTTCAAACTAAAGAGTAAATTCAAATTATGCAGGCTAAGACACCCATTTGAGCCACTTAATAAAGTACTCATATCTTACACCATGTGAAGAGTTTGGAAAAAATATATTATAATTATTTTAGGTCATATATACACTGATAATTAATGAAAATTTTATTTTTTTAATGGGATTTAATTTATGAGCAATCACTAAGAGCTTAAGCATGTCTAGAATGCTTGCAAACCCTATAGGCAAATTTCTTTACATAGGTATCTTCTCATACCTTTTGCATGGGAACCCAATATTATCAAAAAAGTTAAGGGGGTATATAAAATATATATTTTTTGAAATAATTTTGGGTTTGGAGTTATGTAATTTATAAACCATTGTTAATAAGGTTCACCTCCAAAACCCTCCTAAACCCGCATAATGACTAGTTTCGAGAAAAGATGATTTTATTGAAATAAAAACCTCATGAATCAACCTAAAAAAATATTAAAACATGAATTAAAATTATATAGGGTCCAAAAAATGGTAATTTTTTATACAAAATTATACATATTAGGGTAGAAAACAAGTTTTTTAAGGGAAAAGGGACAAAAGATGAGGTACAAGGTAGTTTACATGAAATCCAATTCATAGAAATAAGATATCAAAAATTTGTATTCATCCTAAAATCATCATATGATCATAAATATTCTTTTAAGTGTCCTTATCAGCTCATCTGAAATAACCACTCTGTAGGAAATTCAAGCAATTTGACCTAGTCAACTAGTTTGACTAAGTTACAGGGGCTTCTTCATAAAAGGAGCTATTTCATGATATGAAGAGTTTTTATAGGCCTAAATATCATTTTATTTTTATTTTTCATAGTTTTCATGTATATTCTATGGTCTTCAAGTGTAATAAGTAGGCTACTAGGCCTATTTAGCCTAGTAGGCCTATTTGATCAATCAAGTAAAGAGGATTAGCATTAAAACAGATAATAAATGAGTTCAAGAAGAATATACACACTATATAAATTACCTTAAAGTGGATATATTATGCACTTTCAATTATTCAAGTTCCAATTCATGCAAGGAAGGGGCTTAAGTGGAGTTAACTTATCTTAAGGACCAATTACTCTGAGTTCACTGGTTGACTAACATCATGCATTTTCTATGGTTTTCAAGTAATAAGGAAATTCACGTACTATTTAACTCACTTGAATTGGAGTTATTAATCAAGATATGGTGTATCATTCATGCAAGATAAGTTTGACAAGTCAAATGGGTCTACCACGCCTTTTCAATGCCAAAAAGGATCTCATGTAAGGACTTTTAAGAAAAGAGATATCTTAAGGACTATTTTCTACAAGATAAAGTGGATTTTGACTTGAGTTCATGTGGATTTAACTTATTCTTCTCTTTTCTATGCCAATATCTTATATTTCTCTATTTTTAACTTCTATATATTCAAGATTTCAAGCTATTTTTTAAGATCCCTCTCTTGGGAATGATTAAACTTTGTCAAGATTGATCTTTGTAACCTTTTGAGATGAATAAAATGACTATTTTCATATTCATATATTCTTATATAGTGTGTTTATGTTAGTTTATTTTCACATATGGTAGTACTTTCTCCCTTGGTAGGCCATAATCTCACCTAGTTACTAGTATGTCATCTTATGTAGGTCATGTTCAATGTTTGATGTCATTTGATTGAGCTAATAGTGGTTATATTGACTATTTAATGCCTTGAATCAGGCCTATTCCATTATTTACCTTATTCTTTGATCACTTGATAAAACCTCTATATGAAATATTATTGCATAAGAGTCATTTGGAGTTGTAGATTCAGTTATTTTATTGTCTTATCAGTGTTTTAGGAACTCAAATATAGTGGATGGAATATAAATATAGGTGTATCACTAATAGTAGAATAGGATTTACCTTTTAGTTTTATTCTAACCCTTTTCATCCCAAAAAACATAGTAATTTAGTAAGAAGAGCATAAGTGATACATTAGAGGAGATAGCCTCATTAAAACTAGAGGTTTGGTCTGAGTATAGATGTCCCATACCTCATATCATTCCAATGTTATTCCAAGTGTGAAGGAGATTAGAGAAATCAATCAACCTTTAGTAAGGTGTTATCTAGGTTACTATCCTTTTGGTCACTTTTCGTGTCACTTATTTTAGTTTTATTTTTTGTATCTTTTCATTTGGATGTGACACCTTGTTGGGTACAATATTGCTAGATGAAGATGTAAATACATGATTATCACTAGCATGTTTTGGATATTGGGCATATGGAATTTGATTTTCCAATATTGTGATATTGGAACTAAAGCATTGATTTTGCATTTGTAACTCTTAAATTAAATTTCTCATGAGGATGATTTAATATTTTAGTTATTCATAAGCACAAAATATGGGTGATTTAAATTGAACATGCATACATATACCATCTATCTTACCCCTTGAAGGAGTGATAACATGGACTTGGTTGTAGGGATGATAGATATAACCCTTCTTAGGGTTATAAGGAAGAATAAATTCCTTTTTATCCATTTTAAATGTTTTAAAAACTAATATGAGAATAATAATAAAGAGACATAAAAATTTAGCATTCTAATAGGATATAATAAGGATATACCAATTTCAAACTATTAGCAGAGTATTTTGAAAATGTAAGATAGGTTTTTGTGAGAAAATAGGAAATTAGATGAACCCAAAAAAATAGGGAAACAAAAATATAGTGTATGGCATGTAGTTCTAAATTTATTAAAAATGTTAAAATCATAAAATATACACAATTTTTTTTATCTGTATCAACATAATTATGAAAAACCTCTAAATAATTTTGAATTTAATTATTATGAATCATATATATGCCAAACAATGTGGAATGCTTCACAAACAAAACCTTAGAATATTCTAAATAAAAAATCAATAATATTGATAGAAAAGAGTTTATTTTAAAGATCTAGAGAGTTTTTTTAATAAAATATTATTTTTGATGAAAATCATAAATTAATTATAAAATAAGTACACCATTCACTTTGTATTCCAATATTTATAAAAAATAGTAAATTATAAAAAATGAAAAAATTGTACCAAAACTAGGTGAACAAAAAGAGGTTTTGTAGTATACCAACCTGTGTAAAAAACAACTTTGAGGAATTTTATAATGGATTTTTTTGAAGCCAAAATGTGCCAATAAATAAATAATTAACTTGAAAGTGTCTGAACACTAATCTTGGCAAAAAATGAGGATAAAACTGTAGAGTAAAGTTTCAGATCTAAAAATAAATCACAACCAATTGAAACCCTGAGATTTTTAAAACCTTAGATCATATTTCTTTTACATTCACATAGGTCAGGTTCACCAAATGGTTAACTCTAAAATATAAATAATGGAATCTAGGATTAAAGGAGATAGAGATATCCTAGTGCACAATGGTGGTAAACTATCTCTATAATAGGCTAATTAATTTTCAAACTCAGATAAATAATATTCTAAATTTATATATTAAGATATGCTAAAAATAAAGGTACAACTATGATAGATATTAAAATAATAATGAAAACATGATACTTGGTTGATTTTAATGTTAATACAGATATGGATCTAGAAAATGAAGAAAATAGACTACATCTGGATTCTAGATTAGTCATTTGATTATATAAATTATACCTATGTGGCTTCAAACCCTTATGTCAACCTAGGATGGTTGCATCAATGCTTCTATCTAACCTAGACTCAGTTGTTTAATATATAATACATGTTGGATCTATAGGTGACCATTATTTCACCTTCACTTTGGTGTGCTCATATTTGTATCATGGGTTCTCAATCCTTTTCAAATTAAAAAACCCTAGTTATTCATACTCATAGTAGATATAAGAAAAATGGGTTAGGGGGATCATGGTGTCAAGCTAACCCTATATCATTAGGTGATGCATATATATCCACTAATTTTAATACGTCCTTAGACTCATGTAGTTCTCCCTTATGTGTGGGATTGTGTGCATAAGAATGCAGTGTGTGATAAATAATTACATAGAGTGACCTATCTTGTAACATGGAACATATGGATCATGGGGTTCTCCTTCAATAATTTATACTTATAGATGTGTTTTCCCTATGAATAATATGAAAATATAAAAAATAGGAAAGTTTTTTCACTTGAATTCTTGATTAAATGCTTTTGGCATTTTACCTTGTGAGTTGTTAGGTTTGTGCTAGATTTATGCTAGGTGAGGAATGAATGAAGATTGATCATGCATATATACCAATATTTTTGGAGAATATATTATATTAAATCACTTAGGATAACAATAGTGATACATTACATTCATAAATTATATGACCATTAGGGCACTATAAATTTACATTAAGATAAGATGTTTGCACTGACGTAGGCATCGAAATAGGACACAAGTGTCTAGGCACCAAGAAAATAGGCATGGGTCCATAACTTATAGTAACAAAATATAAGTAGGTTTATGAAATTTTGATCATGATAGAAGGTCTAAGTCATGAGAATGGAATTGTTCTAACTAAGAGATAAGTAATTTGGCATAGAGAGATAGTGTATGTGAGCCTTTTGGTAACATAAAAGTCTAAAAGCTAAACGTACATTCATAATATGTATTTTTCAAGTGTGCAATATTGAGGTGCTATATAATTCATAAATGGTTTTGAAAATATTAAATATTTAATTGTGTTACCTATAATGATTAAAAATTATTTGAAGTATCTATGAGAGGTAGAAAATATGGTCAGATTAGTTACACATTGGATATTGGATGTAATGTGAGAGAGGTTGGCAAGATTAACTCAAATGAATTAGTAAAGATTAATGTATTGATGATTTTTCAGGGCCCCTATAGGAGATTATTTAGTTTATTATTTGTTAATTTCAATTTTTTTTATAAATATATCCATAGCTTATAGTTAAATGATTTAACATTTTAGGGTTATGGAATTTAAGCCTTAGGTTATTAAAGGGGCTGAGTACAGTAAATTAGGGTATAAAATATGAAATAAATATAGCCAATAATTTTTAATATAACGTACCTAATTTTACCTTACTAAAAATATAAATAAATGATGTAAACAAATATTTAGCTACAAACTAAGATAGAAGATCTGGAGGTTGTAAATTGGGACATAAGCTAATCTAAGTGTTGTGGATAGGATCTAGGTGTCAAAACCATTCCCAGAGAGTAACACCCTAACTGGATAGTAGTGTAAATGTCACTAGTTTAATCCTTTTGGTTCTAATTTCCTCTATTAATAACTATTTTTGAGCTTTTGGCTATACTTGTGTTTGAGTCTACCAAGCCTGTTCTTATGCACATGAGTTATGATTCCCTGTCGATGACCTATTTTGATTGATTTTGCATATAAACCTTAGACCTCCATGTTATTATGGTATCTTATTGGAAAAAGTATCAAAGTGTTATGTTAGTGGGGTAATTTGGACATCCTTAACACCCTATTGTAATGAGAGTTTCGTACATACCAATACTTTGAGGATGGATAAAGCCCAATGTAGTTCTCCACACCTAAGTGATGGTGTAAGTGTAAGTGAATCTAGTATGAATTTTGTCTTTAGTTCTTTGAGTGTGATTGAGATTGGAAATATGAGTAATCTAAGCTTAGTAAGGTTGTAGATGAATATATGCAAAAGTAGGGTAGAATAGAGATTAATAACCTTGATTATGCATAACTTATTGTAAGTTAACATCTCCTTTCCATATAGTAAATAATAGGCTCAAAGTCATGTATATATACTATTCTAGTGCTTGTACGGGTATTAAAAGAGGTTCAATTTGACCCTAGGTGGTTTTTTATTTGAAAATATATCTGTTGGTGGGAAAAATGTGGGAAAAGGATAATAGTGCCCAAACTAGGACACTAGGTGGTACTGTCCAAATTATATTGCTAGTGTCCAAGTGGAAAACCCTGAGGCACTAGGGGCCATGATATTTAGGGATGCATGTGGCCTACACAAAGGTTAGATAAGTGTCTGAAAATACCTTAAGATAAGTATGGGGCTAATCTAGGGATGGGTGGTCTCAAGTAACACTCTTAGCACTCAAGTGTCATTTTTAGATGATTACATTTGCCCCCCCCCCCCACTTATTTTTATAAATTCAATAAAGTAAAATGAATAGGATAAAGGAAAAAGAAACATATCTAGACTTACCTAGGATGTGAAGCCTATAAATCTAGGTCTAAGTGTCTGAAGCATGCTCCTTTACGTGTCTTATAAATGAAATGTGCATATATTATTCCTTAAGAAATATCAAAATCAAAATACAAAACTAAGTAAAGAGATAAGAGATAATAAAGTACCAAATACACATCATTGGGTACATGAACCAATGCATAAACCTAGTAACATCATGTGTGTGTGCATGTTGATAGTGATCAATTAGTGAATAACTTGGCTTGAGATGATATATTACTCAATCCCCATATGTGGGTGGCTCAATATATCAATCTAGTTTTGAATCCATCATTTCCCACACCTATTTGGTGGATCATGACCTATGAATTGCTTAGATTAGACTAATGGTGTGTCCAACCCTCAAATATAAGTGGCTCAAGACTTTAAGTAGACTATGACTTCATCATTACCTACACATGTGTAGTATTTTAGTGCCTAAAATTTCACTAAAGTAATTGAGCCCTTGTCAAGTGAAAATAACCAAGTACTTAGGCCAAGTCCAATTTTTGAATGTTCATTATATGTTAAGTCTCATGTCAAATCGACTAAGTGTTAAAATGGTCTTTACTTGATGTATGTGTAGAGCCTTTGGATTTTTTTAGAATTTTTGTGTGAACACTTTTCTTGATGGAAATAGGTCTTAGGGTTTTTTATCTCAAAAAAAAGTTTGAAGACTTATTTCCATCAGACAAAGTATTCACACAAAGTCTGAAGAAATTTTATGTTTTAGGCCAAAGTCTTATTTTTTTTGGATTTTTTGTCTGCAATAAAAAGTACATAGGTCCATTTTTTTTAGAATTTTTATTTGTGGTAAAATTTTTGAAAGGTACTTGCCTTTCAGGCATTTTTCCCATGCAAAAAGCCCAAAATAAATGCAAATTTAATTATTTCAGCAAAATTTCACGTTCAAATCTTTTAGATAAATGTTAAGTCTAATTTGTTCAAGGAAATTATTTTGGAAAAAATGTCCAAAATAATTGTCTTGATGAAGATAAAAATGTCGAAGACTCAATTTTTTTGGAAAAAGTGTAAGACTCAATTTCTTTGAATAAGTGTCAAACTCAATTTCTTTGGTGAAAGTACAAAGGTTAATTTCATCAAGGAAATTGTTTTAGACAAAATGACTAAAAAATTTGTCCCAATGAAGACAAAGATGCCAAAGATCAAATTTTTGAGGGAAAAATATATGAGAGAGTTCATTTCTTTGAGAAAATTATCTTGGACAAAGTGTTCAAAATAATTGTCTTAATAAATAAAGGGCCTGGGAATAAAAGTGTCGAGAACAAAAATCCCACAACAATATTTTTGAAGACCAAAATGTTGAATATAGGAATGCTACAAAAAAAATGTTTGAAATAATTATTTTGAAGACCCAATTAATGCAAGACAAAAAAACTAAAGACAAAGACCTAGGACAAGTGCCTTAGGCTCAAAAATTGGTAATTTTCCTTTTTTTTAGCCAATCATAGCTGATATAGAGGATCATTATCAAATGATGTGCATTGATATAGAGGAAAATGATTAAATGAAAATTAGGGATCAACAAATTCAAAATAACCTCTAGAGGAACACGAAGAGGACATGTGTTAAACTCTTGATAAGTGGAACCAATAGTGTGATGGCCATGTGAATATCTATGATAACCACATGAACATATTTTGATGGTCATGCAGACATTAATTTTAATATCCAATGGATACTTTCCATTTATAGATTAAATTTTATGAACATGTGAATATCATTAATAGTCATGCAAAAATCAAATAATGGGTGTGCAAATGTCAAATTTAATCTATAGTGGACAACTAGTGATGTTTGATCCATGGTAAAACGGATCGATGGTTTATATTTGATTATGCTTTAAGATTAATGGCATGAGTGATAATTTACTTATCAAAGGACTTGGGCCAAATAAGGAGCATCCACATGGTAGAAGGGCACTAGCTTGGAAGGGATTGACTATTCAAGATGTAAAAAACCTATCGGGGTACCAAGTGGTATGACCTCAAGGCCAAAAGATAGCTAGTAGCCAATAGTGCTTGGTATTTTATATCAATATCAATAGTTCATGTTTATTCATGCACATGGATATAATGGTATAAACCAAGATGGAATTTTCAAAGGGTCTAGGTTGAACATGATAGTGACGTGTGCCACAATTGTAATGATCTAGACAAAGATCTATGGTTTGCATTTGCTTGAATAAGTAGATCTGAAGGTATATGATGATTATGGACATTTCAATAAAGTTCAAAAACATATGGATATAAGTGATGTTGAGGTTAGTCTAAATTAAATATATTTGTGAATTGAGTGACTTGGCAATGTTACATGGGCATGCATGACATGTTTAAGGACCCTGTAAAATACAATTAACAAAGGCTTCCACCATTGACAACAACTTTATAATTTGTAAATGGAAAATTTGAAAGAGGGACTAGGATTTACCTAAATAAATCAAAAGTTTAAACTAATGAATTTTTATATTTAAAAATAATAATATGAAGGAAGCCCTAAAAGGCTAGATGTGCAAATGCAAAATTGCAAAATGTGAAAAACAAGTTGGAGCCAAAAAGTAAAAGGTCAAATATGACCTAAGTATTTTGTATTTTTAAATATTATTTTTTCCCAAGATTTTCTATGGAAAGATATTATAGGTTTGAAAATCTAATGTGGACCACTCCAAATAAGATCATTTGAATAGCCATGAATCCAAAATATTCTTAAGAAATCATTGAAAAGAATAAGTTATTCCATGGTGTGAAAAGAGGAAGAGGAACCATCTAGAATGTTACAAATGTTTAGGGAAGTCATCCAAGGCATCTTATAGTGGTTGCACATAATGAGAAAGTTTGTTTGGCCCTCTACCATGAATATTATCCTTCTAGCTCATGTGAAAGGCATCTCCCACCATGAAATCAAAGTTTATTACCCAACTCCTTCTCAACTAGCTAAATCCCCTCCCAAGTTTGATCCACTAAGTCCACCTTATTCACCTCCTTTTGACACCATTTTTGGGGACTAAATTGAAATATTGGTTACTTGTGTGTTGTTAAGGACTCTTGTAGAGATCTATAAGTATTTCATGCTATGAATTTCTTTATTGTTACTACACTAATTTGATTATCTTGGCCACCAATTCTATAACACTCCATTGGGGATGTGCCAAAAAGTTTTAAGGCTTGATAATTTGAATTCTACTGCATTTATTTCAAATTTTTATTAACATTGCATGTTAAAAGGTGTTTTATCCCTCTTGAACATTATTATAAATATTTTAGTGTCATTGATTTCTATCTTATTAAGCTTCATCAAGTTTAATTTTAGCATGTATCACAAACAGTTTATCAACTATTATATTCTACAAGTTTGATTCTACTGATGACTACAACTTTATTTTCTAGTTTCAATAAAGATTGGTGCCTATTTTAAATATTTTTCTAACTTTAATCTCTAATTATTCTATTATTTTTAAAGATGGAAGGATTGAGATCATTTTTCAAAGGTGACCCATCTAGGAAACTTGTTCCATACTTAAGTATTCCTCAGAGGAGAAGGGGACAAGTTTGGAGGCCTATTGAAGGGAAAAGTTGATCTGCTAAGGACCATCAAGATTATGATAATCTATAACTATTTATTTATCCTCTCATTATTGAGGACTATCATATCTCTCCTATTAAATCTAAAACCTATAGTCTTATGTATTACCTAGCTCCTTTTCAACTAGCTAAATCTCCTCCCAAGTCTGATCCACTAAGTCCACCTTATTCACCTCCTCTTACCCCTTTACCATTTATTCATGAACCTCCCATTGAACTAATCATGAGATGTAGGGATCAAGATGAAAATGAGAATCTTGTATTTTGTGTTCCTAGATTTAGACCTATTAATTTTGATAGAATGGAAGGCTATCCTAATGAAGTCCCAAATGAAGTTAGGAAACACCTCCCAAAGTTTCAAGAGAACAATGCAATGATTGGTGATCAACACCTAAGGTATTTTTAAAATATCAATCGAGATTATGAGGTTGAGTATGAAGATGTTTTCATTAAGTTTTTTATGCACATGTTAGAGGAAGACACTCATGAATGGTCCAATTCCCTTCCTACTGGATGTATCAATTCATGATAAGAGATGGAGAATGTTTTTATAATTTAGTATGGTGCTAGGATTGATCCAAGGTTTCTTTTAGTTAAATTTGAAAACATCAAGAAGAATCCCAATGAGTGTGTTCAAGAATTCAATACACAGCTTAACAAGACCATGATGCAGCTACCTAAAAACATTAGGCCCACTAATACAACATGCTTGATAAAGTATTGTGATGCCTTTGACAAGAAGGTTGCATACTAGTTAAGGGAAAAGGTTCCAACTAACCTATGGTTGGAATTCAATATGACCATCCAAATTAAGAATAACATAAATGTTATCAAAAATCCCATGAACAAATAAGCTGGTGTGAAGTTGGTCAATCCTAAAAAGACACAGTCGACAAAGACAACCAACCTTAAGGAGACTTAAAAATTTGGTATCTATTGTCAAAGAAATGTCATACAAGTTGGCCAAATCTAAAAAGGAGATCCCTCATGTGTATACAAATCAAGAGAGGGATCTAAATCAAAATCAAGCATAAAGAAGGCCTACTTTCCACTATCAAGATAATAACAAAGGGAAGAGGTTTGCATATGAAGAAAAAATAGATAAAAATCAAACTAGATGGGATAGAAAATAAGTGTCTGATCCTTTCAATGCCAAGGTGAATGCTACATATTGTGATATTGATATTGATTGGTCTGACAAGTGCATTCTTCCACATCCCCCATGTGATAAAGTTGAATCAATTGATGAAGATGTAGATGAAATTAAGTCTACATCATCTGGTGATGAAATTTTGATATTCAATTATCAAAGCCCCTAAATCAAAATGACTAACTCCACAAAATTTTTGAGTGCTACTATTATTGATCAACGTTGGAGTGCAATTGAGAAGGTAAGTGTCCCAACTCTTGAATTTTATTATGATGTTAATATGGCACAATTATATGAATTACCCATTCATAATTTTTATTTCTTACACTCCATAATGGTTAATAAATATGATGGGGTAATTATGTCAATTGAGGATAGGTAGCTTCTAATGAATGAAATAATTAACCAAGAGGAGTATCACTTGAGAAGCAAATATCAGATTGTTGATCCTCAAGACACTTCCCCTATAAATCCAAAGTTAGGGGATGCTAATAAGGATGCTAATAAGACTAAAATAGTCCCTAAATTTTCCAAACTAGTACCCATTTCCCAATTTGTTAAGCCTAGAGGTGCTCTAGCCAAGAATAGAGTACCCATATTGTCTAGTATCCCCAAGGGTGCTAATGAGTTTAAACAAAATCCACATTTGAATACTATTGATAAGAATGTAAATCCATCCCAACCTACTCCAATTTAGACCTTAATTCACTATATTCTAGCTGAAAGTGTTGTTACCCTTCCACTAAATACTCCTCTTCTTTAGCATAGCATATGTGATATGCCCCAAGTATTGAGCCAACTAAAAATAACTATGCCACTTGTTGAATTATTAATAATACCTAAACATAGGAAGAGATAATTTGAGTACTTGGAATTTGGTGAAAGGTTACCTATGAATTAAATTGAGTTACCCCAAACACCCCCAAAAAGTGATAAAGAATCAGAAGAGGTTGTTGAACCCATTCTAGAAGTTTATTTGGGGACTGAACTTATATAAAGTTAGTTAAATGTGGATCCATTTTATACAACCCTTTGATCAATGACCTAATTGTCCACAATTATATGTTTGATTTTGGAGCTTCTTGTAATGTGATTCCCTTGGGTGTATTAATGAGCTTAGAGTGAAGATTAAATTATCTTTTGGAAAATTTTATGCCATAGACTCATGATAGGTACCAATTGAGGGACAAGTCAAGGGATTAGTTGTATAGTTGGTGGTTCATCTAGGAAGGTATATTAATATGGAAGTTATAGATGTAGACTACCTACCTAAGTGAGGGATGCTTCTATCATGTAAATGGGTCATTAGCAAGGGTGGATGTGTACAAATTGACCTTCCCTATGCCACCATTCCACTAGAGGGAAAGATAGTCAAGATTTATATAAACCTGAAGATGTTACATGTGATTGAAGATCAAAAACATGCTCTCAATGAAGTTTTATATATGGATGTTGAGCTTGGCCACTTTATTGGTAATTTTGATGCTAATGAATATCTTTCTACTCTTGATGTTGAACCTGATAATGAAAGATAATTTTAGAGGATGTGCTTTGATGGGGCTTGCTCCAATCTTGGAAATGAAGATAGGGTTGTTTTCTATGACCCTAATAATAAATGTTTTATGTTTTATTTTTAGTTATCTTTTAAGTGCATGAATAATACTACTGAGTATGAGGCACTCTTTCTTGGCTTATGGATTACCTATGAATATAGAATTAAAATTTTGATTGTCAAGGGTGGTTATGAGTTAGTGGTTAAGCAAGTTTGTAATTATTATGCCACCAAGAATAAAAGGTTGAAATAATATCAAAATGTTGTTTGGGATTTTCTTGAATTATTTAATGTATTCAATATTTTTTATCATGATATAAGTTTCAATCAAGAGGTTGACAGACTTGTAGGGTTAGGTGCTCAGTTTGATATTTCAAACATGAGCCCTCATTATTATTATCAAGTGGAGGTGATTGTCAAGCCTTTAATCCCAAACAATGTTCATCACTAGCAGGTCTTTGATGATGATGAATAGATTAAGAGGTTTTTCAATTCTAAATTTGATTTCCATTATTATCTCATTGAATTGGAATCTATGGTTCAAGTTTGTGATGGAAATGAAACCTTTTTTGGAATGAAATCATTTAGCTGAAGATAAATAGGCTTCCTAGAGGATTGGTAAGTTTATAATCATATTTTGATGGAGCTAATAGAATCAAATCAAGGGACTCATTTATCTCAAAATATATGACTGAGTGTAATTTGGGTTATCATGACAATCCAGGGAAGATTTGGTTGGGTACACACTTGAGTAAAATTGAGAAACAAGTTTACATGTAGATGCTAAAAAAATACCAAGATTGTTTGGCATAGTCTTATTTTGAGCTGAAAGTGTATAGGGAAGATTTGATCTAATATGTCATCACATTATACCCTGATAGAAAGATTTTTAGGTAGAAATAGAGACCTATTAACCCCATCCTAGAAACCAAGATGAGGGATGAATTAAAGAAGCTAAGGGATGGTGGAATCATTTAGCCCATCAAGTATTCATCATGGGTTGCCAATTTAGTCCCTATGAGAAATAAGAATGGTGACATTCGCTTGCATGTGGATTTAAAAAAATTGGATAAAGCTTATTTGAAAGATAATTATCCCCTACCTAATATGGAGAACCTAATACAAAGTATTACTAGATCAAAGATGTTGTCCATATTAGATGGCTTATTAGGGTATAACTAGGTTATGGTAAAAGAATTTGAGAGATCCAAGATTACATTCACTATGTCTTGGGGCACTATGTATATATGAGGATGCCTTTTGGGTTGATGAATATTGGTGTAACATTCCAATGAGCCATGGATGTTTTTTGTTCAAGGATAATTAATGATTTTATAGCTATGTATTAGGTTGAAATTACTATGTACTCCAAGAATAGATAAGAACATTTGGAGCATTTAAAAAAAGTGTTTTTTAGATATAAGGAGTTTATCATTTCACTTAACCCAAAGAAGTACCACTTTAGAGTATAAAAGTCCAAGTTGTTGGGACATATATTGTCTACTAATGGTGTCATGATTGATCTTGAGAGGGTAGAAACCATTGAAAAATTATCTATCCCATAGTCCAAAAAAGGAATTCAATCTTTCTTTGGACAAATTAACTTTGTAAGGAGGTTTGTGTCCAATTTTGTAGAGATTACTTTTCCTATTACTTCCATGCTAAAGGATCAAACCGTCAAATGGGTGGATAAGGTCATGCAAGCATTCAATGATATCAAAGGAGCTTTAAAGCCTACCCCTATTTTGGCTAACCCTGATTACATGAAATCATTCTAGATATTCTCTTTTGCACCATATAATACTATTATTATTGTTCTATTACAAAATAATGAAGATGGTCATGAGCATCCAATAGATTTATTTAGTAAAGCTATGTAAGGTGTTGAACTGAATTACACCATCATGGAAAAGTAAACCTTCACTCTCTTGAAGGCTATTAAAATGTCTAGGCCTATATTTTGAGTTTAAGGATCATTAATTATGTCTCACATACCATGGTGAAGGACATCTTAACTCAGACTAAAATATATAGCAAGGGATGTAGGTGGGTCAACAAGTTACAAGAGTATTACATGGATATTTAGAGCACAAAGTTAATAAGAGGGATGGGTCTAGCCAAGCTTATGGTTAAGACCAATTTACAAGTTATTGAGATAAACACTAGTGTTCTTAATGTTGATGATTCTTTGAGTCAATTTAACATGTCTTCATAGTATATAGATATTGTTTACTACTTTCAAAATTTGAATTGTCCCTTTGAATTGGATAAAAATCAAAGAATAACTCTAAACTTGTCTCCCAAAAATACCTCTTGATTGAGAATAGACTAGCATGGAAGAATCCAGATGGGGTTCTCCTAAGATGTGTGCTGGAAGAATAAATTATTGACTTGATTGAAAACTTCCATAGTGTAGTATGTGGTGGCCATTTTACACCTAAGGTTACAAATCATAAAATTCTAAGAACTAGTTATTAGTGGCCATCATTGTTCAAATATGTTGTTCAGATAGTCAAAAAGTGTGAGAAATGTCAATGCTTTGTTGGGAGGATGAAATATTTAGGTTATTTTCCCTTATAGCCTGTGATGATTGAAGGTCCATTCAAATAATGAAGAATGGATTTCATTGGAGAAATTGTCAAGCATTTGATATAGATGGATACTAGTTATAACTAACTACTTCACAAAATGGGTTGAGGCAGTCCTTACAAAGAAAAAAAACACCATGTAGTAATGGATTTTTTAATGAATTAGATTATTTTTAGATTTGGTATGCTTGTTAAGGTTATTTATAACAATTCCATGATCTTCAAAGCTAAACCTTTAGTGGCATTATACAAAGTGTATGGGATAGAATTGACATATGCTTCCAATTACAATCCTTAGGGAAATGGGCAAGCAAAATCTAGTAACAAGAACTTGCTCAAAATCATTAGATGAACATTGAAAGAAAATAAGAAGTGGGGTGAATAATTTGATTTTGCTTTGTGGGCTGATAGGATCATGCTTAAGAGAGCTATAGATAAAATCCCTTTTGATACTATTTATGGAGCTCAAGCAATTTTGTCTATGAATTTATAGTTGCCCACCTATCAACTCATGTAACAACTAGAATATGATGAACAAATAAACCACTATGAGAGTAGGATGAACTAGATTATTGAGCTTGATGAAATTTGAAGACAATCTCATGAAAGACACCTTAACTTTAATTAAAGGATAAAGAGAATATTTGATAGGAAGGTTACTCCAAGAAACTTCTAGGTAGGTGATCTGGTTCTATTTTAGTATAGCAGACATGAAGAGAAAGGAAAGCATGGAAAATTTGATGCCTTATAGATGGTTTCCTATTCCATTGACTACTAGATTTGGAAGCATACTTTCTTCTTGAGAGACTTGGATAGTGAAATATTAGAGATATCATTTAATTATAGACATTTAAAACACTTCCTTGATTGAGTTTATAATCTACAACTGTGTACATAATTATATAGTGTATATTTTTATCTTTTTATTACTTTGCTACTTTATTACCCATCTGCTTTGGGCCTTGTTTGTATAGTTTCATTTTTTGTTTCTATTGTGTGCTTATTTTTAGATCCTCTTGATCTATTTTTTTTAGTTTGCTATGTTTTTTTAGCCTTCATGATTTGTTACTAAATTACTAAGTCTTGACTCCATGACCCAATGGATTGGAACCTATTCTTAAATTTTAGGGTTCTTTACACACCCATAGGGGGTATGCATCCCCGTGTGAGAGCCAGTGTTAGAGCCCAAAATTTCACTTAAGCAATTTATCCCTTGTCAAGTGAAAATGACCAAGTTCTCAACCTAAGTCTAGTTTTTGAATGTTCCTTATATGTTAATTCTCATGTCAAATCGGCTAAGTGTTAAAATGGTCTTTACTTGGTGTATGTTTAGATCCCTTGGACTTTTTAGACTTTTTACATGAAAACTTTACCTTAAAAAAATAATTCTTTGGGTTTTTTGTCTTGAAAAAAAAGTCTGAAGACTTATTTTTATTGGGCAAGGTGTTCACATAAAGTCTGAAGAAATTTTATGTTTTAGGCCAAAGTCTTATTTATTTCAGACTTTTTGTCTATGTCAAAAAATATGTTAATCCATTTGCTTTGAAATTTTTATCCACATTAAAAATTCTGAAAGGTACTTGCCTTTCAGGCATTTTTCCCATGTAAAAAACCTGAAAGAAATGTAAAGTCAATTATTTCAACAAAATGTCAAGTTAAAATCTTTAGGAAAAATGTTAAGTCCATTTTCTTTGGGGAAATTATTTCAAAAAAAATGTTTGAAACAATTGTCCTGATGAAGACAAAAATGTTGAAGACTCAATTTCTTCAATAAAAGTGTGAGACTCAATTTCTTTAGCAAAAGTGTAAGACTCAATTTCTTCAGCAAAAGTGCAAAGGTTAATTTCTTTGGGGAAATTGTTTCATACAAAATGACTAAAAAAATTGTCTCAACAATGACAAAGATGTTGAAGACCAATGTTTTGTGAGAAAAGTGTCTGAGAGAGTTCATTTCTTTGGGAAAATTATACTGGACAAAGTGTCTAAAATAATTATCCCAATAAATAAAGGGCCTAGGAGTAGAAGTGTTAAGAACAAAAAGCCCACAATAATTTTATTGAAGACCAAAATGTTGAAGATAGGAATACCATAGAAAAAAATTCCAAAATAATTCTTCTAAAGACCTAGTTGCTATAAGATAGAAATGTTGAAGACAAAGAGCTAAGACAAGTGCCCCGACCTCAAAAAATTTCTTTGTTTATTTTGAGCCAATCACAACTAAGCTGGTGGATCATGATCAAATGGTACACATCAACATGGAGTAAAATTATCTAATGGTAAGAAGAGGTCAATAAAGTCAAAGGAACCTCTAGAGGAACATGAAGAAGACACATGTTGAACTCTTAATAAGTAGAACTGGTAGTGTGATGGTCATGTGAATGTATGTGATGGTCACATAAATGTTTTTTGATGGTCACATAGATGTCAAATTTAATCTCCAATATTACTTATGATTTATAGATTAAATTTTATGGTTAATTAACATCATTAATATCTATGTAGATGTCAAATGATGGGTGCATGAACATCAAATTTAATCCATAGTGGATAGCCAATGGTGTTTGATCCATGGAAAAAAAAGATGGATGGTCCACATTTGATCATGATTCAAGATCAATGACATAGTGAGAACTGACTTGTCAAAGGACTTAGGCCAAATAAGGATTAACCACATGGTGGAAGGGAGTTATCCTAGTAGGGATTGACTATGAAATATGTATAAAGCCCATGAGGCTTCCAAGTAACACAACCTTAGGGCCAAAAGATAGCTAATAATCAATAGCACTTAGTCTTTCAGATCAAGATCAATAGTCTACATAGATCCATGCACTGGATCCAATGGTGCACACTAAGATGGGATTTTTAAAAGGTCTACATTGAATTTGGTAATGAGATGTGTCACAATTGTAATAAGCTAGAAATAGATATATGGTTTGAATTTTCTCAAACTAAAAGATTTGATAGTGCAAGATGGTCATGGAAATTTCAATGAAGTTGAAATGCATATGGAGACAAGTGATGTTGATGTTAGTGTAAATAAAATGTATTGATGAATTAAGTGACTTTGTGATGCCATATGGGCATGCATGACATGTTTAAGGACCCTTTGCAATACAGTTAGTGAAGGCTTCCACCATTGACAACATCTTGGCAATTTATAAATGGAAAATTTGTAAGAGGGACTAGGATTTACCCATGTAGATAAAAACTTGAATCTAATGCATTTTTTCATTTAAAAAATAATAATATGAAGGAATCCCTAAAAGGCTAGATGTGCAAAAGTGAAAATGTGAAAAATAACTTGGAGCTAAAAAGTAAAAGGTCAATGATGGCCTAAGTCTTTTGCATTTTTCAATATTGTATTTTCCAAAGCTCCTCCATGGAAAGATATTGTAGGTGTGAAAATACAAGGTGGGCCACCCTAAATAATATCAGTCGAATAGAAATGGATCCAAAATATTCCTAGGAAATCATTACAAAGAGCAGGTTGTTCCATGGCATGTAAAGAGGAAGATGAACTATCCAAAAGGTTCTAGTTGTGTAAGCAAGTGGTCTAGGGCATCTTCAGGTAGTTTCACATAATGAAAAAAATTATTTGGCCCTCTACCATGAATATTATCCTTCTATCTCATGTGAAAGGTATCTCTCACCATGGAATCAAAGTTTGTTGTAAGTCTTCATAATTATTTGTAGAGGTAATTAGAACATTGATTTTTCTTGCAAATGGATGAAGATTTTAGGCATGGTAAGGAATATTTTCTAGTTATAATCATCTTGGTGGACTTGAAAGTTTGTTTTGAAATTTTAAAAGTTGTGACCCATAGTTCTAAATTAAAAAATGTATAAATAGAGGGCTTCTCCTTCTCCTCTATTCAAGGGGTTGATTGGCCATTGTATTGGTTGTTATTAGTCATTGTTAATAACCTAGGGTGATATGGCATGATCTCCATAAAGGAACCCAAGTAGTAAGGGGAGATTCAAGAGGTCCTTCATGGAATCTAAAACTAGAGTACATAACAAGTAAGAGATAAGTGTCATGGACATGATGCATACATCAAATCATACATACAAAACACACGAGACACAAAAAGTAGGCCAAGGTGACACAATACAATGGACATGGACACATGTCACTAAACTAAAGACATAAAAGGACATGTTTAAATGTCCATATATTTAAATAAAAATTAGGTTGCATAGAGCCACATGAAAGAGTATGTTTAAATGTCTACATATGAAATCATGATGGCACACACAAGGAAATGGGAACATGTCCAAATCATACATATAATGAAAGGAAATGGCATAAATTTATATGTTAATGTAATATTAAAATGCCTTTGAATAGATGTAAAATCATAGAGACATAATCAAGTCTAAACTAGGAAAGCTAGAAATGAAAGTATGCATGAATGTGTGGTATAAATCTATATAAAATAAAGATGTACATAGTCTAAGTTTAGAGTAGTATTAGTTAGTAATGAATCTTAGAAGTTTAGGATGATCAATATCAAGATATAATATTGTTAAATTTATGATGTAGAGTTTATAAACGTGTAACCTAACAATTGGAACTATGTATAGGATGCCCCCAAATGGGTGAATGTATAAATGAATAACCTATGTATCTATGTATGTACCCCCAATGAGTATATAGTAGAAAATCTATATCTATGTAATGGACCTAGGTCTCATGACTATCTGTGAACACTCAACAAGAACAAATGAAGCATATATGTATGATAAAAATTAGTTGTACTAAGATAACTATCATATGTGGTACCTAGAAAGTATGAGAAGTGTAAATATGGAGATTCATATAATCTAACTTTGTATTTTCTAATCAAATATTATAATGCTTTTGTGCATTTGACATATTATATTATTTTTATATTATATATATATATAAGTTATGTATAAGTAATATGAAAATAAAACTATATACAAGGAGTAAAGTAAGAATAAATTTGTATAAGTAGATAAGAAAATATTAACGATTGAGTCTCACAAGATACTCTCTATCAAGGTGTTATATTTCAAATAAAGGAATAGTAATCATGCATGTTATATGAAAAGGTAATTGAGTTCCTAGAACCTACTATGATGAGTTATATAATCTATCACTACCTTTGAAGTGGTGATAAGAATTCATGAAACTATACCTTTGAAATGTTGTTAATAATTTATGAAAATAAAGAGGGTACCCTATGAAATTTAGGGATCTTAAGGACCGATATAGTAGAATATGTTGTATCTATCATGGGTGCCTTATGCTAAGAACCCTAGGAACTCAATGAAACTAGTCTCAGAATGAAAGGGGTAAAGATAATATCTAACATATGGGTCGCTCTAATAAGGGCCTCTATGGGATAGTATGTGTATGTGGTAATGTTATATGAGTAGATCTCACCTACACCAATCTCTCAACTAAAATCTATGGTGTACTGATGGAAACTATACTCAAAATTGTAACTAGTAATTTTAGTGTATCTACCTATGGGAGAGGTAGAGGATATTCATATGAAATACCCTAAACTATAACCACCTATTAAAATGTACCTACTTAATTAATTTTTGCATGGTGGATGGAATGGATCAAAACTAATATATCCATGGCCTACCTAATAACATGTTAAATGTGCTTGCACTAGGTACTACTAAGAATACAGTGGCCACATGTATTGGTATATCTTGTAGTGGAAGTATAATCTCTCTCATAGAGATTTAAGCATGGCCATGAAAACCATGAATATATATGTCAATTGGATAAATTTCCTAATCTTAATAACCCAAATTTTATATAAGTGTGATAGTGCACATGTTAATACTTTATCTATTATCAACCATAACACTCTAAATAGGATTACGATAAATGTAGGATCATACAAAGAATGCATATAAATCTAAATCATCATCAACACTCTCCTACTCTAAAAACATGATGATTCATCTAGTTTATATTTTAGTATGATACACACCAATGATATTATGTAGGGGGTGTGAATCCTCTATATTAGTGTGATAGGATACCAATGTTGGATGTGCTTCATATGTGTAGTGAACATCTAATGTGCCTCCTACCTCATTAGTTATATGTTTTGTAAATGGATCTAAACATATTTTTAATGCCTTATCTTCTATTGGTTGAGCTTTAGGTAACTCTATAGGTTTTCCCACATAAATGATGTTGGCCTCTATCAAATCCTATATCTGATGTTTTAAGCTAATACATATGCTTGTATTATAGCCTAGTGTCCTTTGATAGTAGCAAAATTCATTAGAATAATATTTCTTTGGAAGAGGCCTTGTTGTATCAACCTCTTTGATGGGAGGGAGAGATATGGCATTGCATTCCAAGAGATATTGTAAAACACATTCCAATGATTCTGAAATATTTATAAAAACTCTCCATGGAGGAGTTGATAAAACTAAGTGAGGAAGTGGATTTTAAGCTAGGTTAATTATGCCCTTTTGATCACTCTTTTTATCAGTTACCTTTACTATGTATGGAGGCTTATTATAACTATTCATAATTAAATCTAATCCACTTGTGTATTTTAATTTTCCAATAAAGAGAAGCTTGGCTTCCCTTTCTTTCACTATGTGGCATAAATTTGTGAATTTTGGGAACTTCTTTAACAATATATCTTCATGTAATGATGGTAATAAAGTTTTTTTGAAAATGTCTTAGAGTTATTTATCTACCATGGGGCTAGTCATCTTTACCATTATAGTTTTATATCAGAAGACATGTTATATAATAGTCTCATTGGATTTTTTATTAAGTTGTGTCACTTGAGCATATGAGATATTATCATTGATGTTGATTGAAAAGTGTGTTAAAAACATATATGCCAATGGATTGAATGTGGTAATGACTGATTTGGAATATTATAAAACCATTGTAAGGCATAGTCCTTTAGACTACATTTGAAAAACTTAGTAATGAGCCAATCATTAGACATGTGGTCCAAACATGTGTGGAAATCTCATCAATGGTACTCTGGGTCACCCTTACCATCATACAAAGTAATTTTAGGTTCAAAAAATATAAATGGAAAATGATTTACCACTATGTTTTTTTGCTAAAAGTGTATGTAAAATAACATGAGAATCCAAGGCATGTGCTTGCCTAGTAGCACCATACTCAAGATGTAACACCTTATCTTGTAGATAATTAATCTCATGATTAAGGGATTGTATGTATAGAGGGGAGGAAATAGACATAAGAAGTGTTTCCATTATTAAAGTTTGTCAAGTTAAAATGGGTTGTTGTATAGGCTGAGTTACCCCCAAAGTAGGTGTAACAATATTGTTATATAGGGGAGTAAAATTTGACCATTGTTTGATTTTTGAAGTTCTTCATGGATAATATTGATAAGGTCATCTTACATAATTGAATGTTTGGAAATGAAATATTGTAATTGTCTCTTATCATTTTCATCAAATTAGTTGTTGAGTTCTTTCATTCTAGGATGGGAAATAGGAAAACAAACAATTATATATTTGAAACCTTTAAATAAATTTAATCTATGAAAAATTACAAGAATGAAATACTGAAACAAATCTAATATTCTAGAACTAATATCTAAGCATAAAAAAAAAGGATACAAACCCTAAGATCATATAAGGCTAGGGTTTTAGTATTATTCATAAGGTTATATGTTTGTTTCATGTCAGGTTCACCAAATGATTTAACTTGTTATGGTTGTGGTGTTAAAGCCCTAAGTTGTTAAAGAGGTTGAGTATAGTAAATTAGGGTAAAATATGTGTAATAAATACAACCACTAATTTTTAATAGAATTGACCTAATTTGACCTTTTTAGAATAAAAATAAATAATGTAAATAAGTTATTATATAGAAACTAATTGAGATAGAACATCTAGAGGTTGTAAACCATGATAGGAGCTAATATGAGTGTCATAGATAGGATCCATGTGTCAAAAACCATCCTAGATAGTAGCACCCTAACTATATAGTAGTCTAAATGACATTATAATCCTCCTTTTAGTCTTAGTGTCCTTTGTGCATAATTATTTTGAGATTTTAGGTGCATCTATGCCTAATTCTATCAAGAATGTTCATGTGCACATGATTTCTAATTCCCTATCATTGACTTGTTTTAACTAGTTTTATATTTAAACCTTAGACCTCCATGTTTTTAGGACATCCAATTGGAAAAAGTAGCAAAATGTGATGTTAGTGGGGTAAGATGGACATCCTCAACACATTGATGTGATGAGATTTTACTAAATACCAATACTCTGAGGTGGGATCAATATTTATGTAGTTATCCCCACTTAAGTTTTGGTGTAAGTGAAAGTGAAGCTAGTAATAATTATAACTTGAGCGCTTTGAGTGCGTTTTAGATTGGAAATATGAGTACTCTGAGCTTAGGAAGGTTGTAGATGAATATATGCATAATTAGAGTAGAATAGGAATTAATAACCTTTATTGTGCACTTATTCTATGTTAATTTTTTTATTTTCATCTTCTTTCCATCTAATAAATAATGATCTAAAATTCATTTATATATACAATTATCATGCTTGTGCAGGTCTTAAAAGAGGTCTTGGCTAAACCTAGGTGGTTTTTGATTTGAAAAGATCTTAGTTGGTGTAAAAAACATGGGAAAAGTATAATAATTCCTAAATTGGGACACTAGTGCCATTGGTACTACTATCTAAATTATGGCACTAGTGTTTAAGTGGTATAACCTGAGGCACTAGGGGCCAAGATGCTAAAGTGAGGATCTAGGACTACTTTAGGGATGTGTGTATACCACACAAAGATTAGATAAGTGTCCAAAAAGGCCCTATGATATATCAATGGATAAGATATGGATGGGTTATCTCAAGTAACACTCTTAACACTCAAGTGCCATTTTTAGATTATTACACTAAACTAGAACTGATGAGGGACTCGAGTTAGTCATGGAGTTACTTGTACTTTTAGTTAGTTTTATGTAGGATTTCATGTATTTATTTTTGCATTTTTCATATTCACTCAATAAATTTGGTGGAATTATTGGATTATTTATATACATGGTGAGACCTTTCCTTTAATACATTAGGTAATGTCACACAAATGACAAAGTTAAAAAGGACTAGACCATGTGGAGCCATGGAGTGTTTGATAATAGTGATACTATATGTATGGTAAAAAATCATACCATATATGTGGATTCTATAATTTATTATATTTGAAGTATATTCAACATTATACATTTAACCACTTTTGTTTTCCCATCTATTTTTGGATGAAAATAAGTAGACTTAGTCATATTGGTGTCTATCATGGACCATAATGTAGACATCAAGTGTTAATGAATATATTGTCCTTGTTTGATAATAATAATTTGTGGTAAGATGAAGTGGAACCACATATGCTCAAAAAATATACTCAAAATGTCTTTAAATTTAATCCCTTTTGTATATGGAACCAACTATTGTCTTAAAAAACCTGTCAACCACAACAAAGACACAATCATGACCACACCTAGTCATGGGCAACATTGACATGAAATCCATGGAGATGTAATCCTAAGGTCGAATAAAAATAAATATATGTATGTAAAGGCCCTACATTTTATTTGTTAGTTTTTATATTTCACATGGCGTACATGATCTAATATACTTTTTGGGATCATGATGAATTTTTAGCTAATAAAATATATTTAGAGTACTTCCAATGTATTTTCCACTTTGATTGTCCATAAAATATATTGTAGTGTGCCTCCAAAATAATTTATTTTTGATATATCATTAGAAAACACAGGTGTCCCAAGTGACATATAGTCATTTCCTATAGATTTTAACCTAAAACTTATTGTCCCATATTTAGTGTTTCATATATGGTGAAAAAACCAAGATCACTAGCATACAACATTGACTATTTGGAAGTATCATGGTAGTATGAATAAAAGGATATTATTAGTGTTTTAATTAGAGGGTGGTTTAATTATTCTAAATCCTAACTAAATTCCTTGTGCCTAATATTAAGGTAAAACTATTTTAGGTAAGTATATATCACTTTTTATAGAAATCAATTTGTAACTTTCCCAAGGTCTGTATGAACTACAAAGGCTTGTGATTACTATGGATTATGGTATCCATTATGATAATATAATTCTTTCATTTCTTGCATGCATAGATAATGGAAAAAATTATTTATCATATATAGGATACCTAAATATCATATCTATGATTTTTTTCAAAATGGTATAAAATTTGGTTTCTATGCTAGGTGATGATTGCATTGCATGCATATTCTAAATTATTAGCTTCAATCTGAAAAGGTTGGTACATATATGGTAAGGTAATAACTAGTATTGTGTAAAGTATCCATTTTAACTCATAAAAATATCATTATTGTGATGTATTCTAAGAAACCTAGCCTTTTCCCCCATCTTTGGTTGCTTGGTTAAAGGGTCATGCTAAATTATAGAATCCAAGCATGAAAACATGCTAAAAATTAGCCAATACAAAAAAAATTATGAGTTGTATAAGTGTTTTTAAGGTTGACCATTTTATGATGATTAAAATATTATTTGGGTAAATGTGTACACCATAATTTTCATCTTATATATTTTACACTTTACAAATCAAATGAATCCCTATTGGCATATATATTAGGAATGTGTAGGGTGTAAGAACTTATTAAAGTTTTTACACGTGATTTACCCATATTTCACTAAAAATAAGTATGTCATCCAATAAAAATACCAAAATAAAATTAATGTCATCCAAGTAAAAACTCAAATAAATGAATATTATGAATTAAATTTCTAAGTTATGATAAATAAATAAAGTACACTCAAAACAATAATTTGATTGCATAAAAATGAGGAAGATGTAATACTTAGTTTATCATCAAATGTGTAATCAGGTTTGAGAAGTGTAGAGGTGGAAACATACAAGAACAATATTAATAACTAGATGTCAAAATCTAAAAATATTATATCTAAAGGCCTAGACACTTGCATTAACCTTGGGATATTGCATCGATAAAAGTGTCTTGATATCAATGGAACCATCTAGTATAGAATACTCATTGTATTATAGAGTGACCATATGGATATTTATGTTTTTTCCCTTTGTGAGGATGTATTTTATTTGTGCACATAGGCTATAAATGGTTTTATGTGTATCAAACCTTAGATAATCACCTTAGGTCTTTGTACCTTTCCAAAAATGGGTTAATGTTCTCATAGTTCCAATCTAACGTAAAGGATCCGTATATCAATGTGTTACCTACATATACAATATTCAAAGGAGGGCCTCAAACATATGTATTTATCCCCTAAGTGTTGGATTAAGTGTGTACAAGGGTGAAATATTATGTATGTAAGGGTATGCAATTATATATCTTGTAACTTGACAAATACTACTCATAAGCTATTTTATGAGTGATTCAAACCTATAATATGACTGCACCTATGACTGATATGAAAATAGGAAAGAATAGGGAAGTATAACTTAATTTTGTAATTGATTGAATGAGCTTAAATAGGTGTTTTATTAGTATTTAATAAATGAATAATGAGTATGATTAGATTTATATTTATACCAAGCCTTTTGAAAATATCTCATAGTATGTCTCAATAATACAAATAATTCAACCCATATGTTTTGAAACATTTTTAATTTTAATGAATTTATAGGATTGGACACTTGATAAGAATCAAGACACTTGCATGGGCATAAGTGTCCCTATGTGAGATGCAAGTGTCTGGTAGGTTGGGAAGATATTGAGGATCTAAAACTGATAGTGAAGGATATATCAAGTTTTATGATTTATGTATAGTGAAGGGGATCTAGGTCATTAAAATTATAGGCTTAAACCATAAGATAAATAATTAATCATAGTGAGATGGTGAATATGATCCTTTTGATAGTAGGATTGTCTTAAATTGAAGGGTAGATCCCTGGTATCTATTTGTCAAGTATACAAGACTAAGATGCTATAAAAATCATATTTTATTATCTAAAAAATTAAATATTATCTTACAAATATCAGATGGCTCAATTATTACTTGATGGTAACTTAACTTCAAATCAATATTTGTAAAGAATGTTTCTTCCTTGAGCTAAACTAAGAGTCATAAGTGCATGGGAGTGGATAATTATTCTTAATATTGAGATTGTTAAGGGTTATGTAGGCAATATAGAGTTTACATATCCCATCATTTTTTTGAGATAAAACAATTGGACTTGCACAAGGTGATAAGATCAAAAAAATATGGCCTTATGGATTAACTCTTATATTTATTGCTTGATATATTCATTTTATAGCACTTAGTTCCCATATTTTGTTTTATTTGTAAAGGTTTCCCAAGGATCAAAATGAGGGGATGTGTCACATGGAAGTGTATGGGAACACTTGTAAGTGTATTTAAGACCCATATGTAATTTTTTAAGACCTAATACACCTATTATTGTTGTATAACTTGATTATGTATATAAACATTCCTAGTTACAATGAATTTCTAGGTGCTCTTTGGCCTAATAAAAATTAACACAATATTTTTAGTTTTGCCAATCACACTCCTAAATTAAATTTCACTACTAAAACTAATTTTATTCTTAAGAGGGACCTTAGGGATATCGTAGGATTTCTTTCCTAACATGATGATGACACTACTTATCTTGAACTAATAGATTATATCTCATTTACACATGCATGAATGCTTAATAAAAATATAACAAATGTATAAAGATTTCACATCACATAAAACATTATCTTTAAATGGTTTTATTATTTATGGTTGAAGACAATGTTTTTTGACACAAATATATCTACCTTGGTTTACCTAGTCAATGGAGTATAATTGTGGGTGAGGTGTTGATTTTAAACTCACCATCCATATAGTTTCCATAGATATCATTTTCTTCTAACTCCCAATAGACATAATTAAGTGTAGGGATTTCATTTTCACCCACATTTTTGAATTAAAAATATTTCTTTTTCCTAAGATAATTGAATTTCAACCTACACTATACCAATAGTGAAAGAGGGGTCAAAATCCATAATTTACTTATGTTGGTATGATGAGATACTTTCTCTGTAATATCCCTTCGAATATTAAAACAAAGCTCCAAATGGCTTATCTAAATTTCTGCAAAAATATCTTCAAATAGATGAATAAATCACAGTATAATTTCTTTTTATTTGCTCATAAGCTTACAATTTGAGATCCTCTGTCAAGTATACAAAGAATATCGAAAGTTTGGCCTTATAGCCTGAATATTCCGTGAACTGGGTTGAATCTGGCACGTCTCGGCCTGCTGTTTAAAAAACACAGTCGCCGACGTCGGTTATACTGCCGTCGTCGGTCGACCTGTAGTAGTCCCCTTGCCGACGTCGGTGATGAGTCGACCGATGTCGGTCTCTGTAAGTTCCTGTTCGCCGATGTCGGTACCTGAACTTTCTGTAGATGCGTACGGATTTTTCGCAGATCTGTACAGAAGTCGTACGGCCGCTGATATAACACACCCTGTATGCCTGATCCTGATCTGTAGAATTATGGGATGACACAAAAGATCTATATCTGGATAATTCTTGAATCAAAAACCCAAAATAAAGAAAATACCTGTAAACCCTTGTGATAGCTTCTGAGTGAAGTTATCTCTCAAATACCTGTAATACTATGATAACTTCTGTGTGAAGTTATCTCTCAATTCGGCAATAGATCGGCTGATCTTTCACAACCTCTGAATCGCACACAATGAAGAGTTGACGTTCTTCACTGCAATTGGAATCCTGGAACCCTTGGCTCAGTCTTCACAGAAGAATTTCTTAACAAGAATCAATATCAATAATAAGCATGCCCCCAAACTCTCTCTCATGAGAGATTCTTATACACCTCCAAAGGTGTGCTTGCTAAAATTAGACTCCCTTAAATTAGACTTCCTTAAATTAGAACTAGGGTCTTAAAATTAGACCAAGTCTTAATTTAGAATTTGCATCCTCAAATTAGACTAAATCATTAATAATTAATAATTAATTAATAATTAATAATTAATAATTAATTAAAATTAGTTCAAATAATTAATATTTGATTAAATCAATCAAATATTAATATCTCCCTTAATTCATGCCCGAAAGTGCCCGAACGAATTCCAACCCATCTCTATCAAGACCCTCTATCCATCCTATCAGCCTACGAGGGTCGCATAATAGGCTAATCATCCGCTCGAAATATGTCAACTAGAAGGGGACATGACAGTCCGCCCCTCCTGAAATTGCTTGCCCTCAAGCAATCTCAACTCTGGATGCTGTAGAATATCTTCGCTTTCCCATGTCGCATCCTCAACTGGCAAATCTTTCCACTTTACCAAATATTCCCTGATAGTCCGTCGACGCAATTGTCTCTCTCTAGATTCCAAGATGGACTCAGGTACTAAGATCAATTTTCCCTCATCATCTAAGGGAGGTAAAACTGTAGAAGGTATCACACGGTGTCCTAACGCCTTTTTGAGGCGTGATACATGAAAGACATTGTGTACCTTACTCTCTGTAGGAAGCTCTAGCTCATAAGCCATCTCTCCAACGCGTCTTAGGATCCGGAAAGGACCGTAGTAACGTGGCTTAAGCTTCTCTGCCCCACTCTTCTTAAGAGTAGACTGTCGGTAAGGCTGCAGCATAAGATAGACCATGTCACCTACCTCAAAAGATCTCTCGGTCCTCCGCTGATCTGCATACTCCTTCTGTTGATTCTGCGCCTTAGCAATATTCTCTTTGAGAGTCCTCATAATATCCTGACTCTCCTGCAATAGGTCCCTAGCACTCGGCACTCTACTGTCACTCAGTAGTAAATCTAGAAAACTCGGTGCCTCATACCCGTACAATGCCATAAAAGGAGACATCTGAATGGTCATGTGGAAAGTCGTGTTATAGCAATACTCGCATAGATGAATCCACTTAACCCAAGCTTTTTGCTGCCCTGCAATGTAGTTCCTGAGGTAGCCCTCCACCCATTTATTTACAATCTCCGTCTGTCCATCAGTCTGTGGGTGGTAGCTGGTGCTAGGTGTAAGCTCGGTCCCACAAAGTCAGAACACCTCCTGCCAGAAGTGACTCAGGAACCAACTATCCCTGTCGCTCACTATGCTCCGAGGTAATCCATGCAGTCGGAATACCTCTCGAAAGAAAACCTCTACTACCTGTGTAGCTGTATGTGTGGTGGTAATCGGAAAGAAGTGAGCATACTTCGTTAACCGATCCACAACTACATATATGCAATCTCATCCTTGGGCTTTAGGCAAGCCCGTAATGAAATCCATCGACAAACACTCCCACTTCCTGTCAGGAATTGGAAGTGGCTGCAACAATCCGGCTGGGTACGTGTTCTCCTGCTTGTTCTGCTGACAAACAGGGCACTCACGCACATACTGAAGAACATCTGCTTTGAGGCCCTTCCATGTGAATCTCTCCCTGATCTGTCTGTAAGTCTTAAAATATCTGGGATGTCCTACAGTAGGTATATCATGAAAAGCTCGCATGATAATGTTCTTCATCGATGATCCTGGAATCAAATAAACCCTGTTCTTGTAAATGATCAAGTCATCCACAAGAGTATATCTGGTGTCAACCGTCGATCCCTCAACAATGCTAGTTGCCCATGTATCCTTGGCATACTCTGCCACAATCATATGTCGCCAATCCTCTGTAATGTGGACCATGGTACTCAAATACGGCCTGCGTGAAAGAGCATCGGCCACAACATTCTGGGTGCCCTTGATGAAAGAGATGTCAAAGTCATATGCCTGTATTTTACTCACCCACTTCTGCTGACGATCATTGAGGTCTCACTGCCCCAAGAAATGTCTCAAACTGTTGTGGTCCGTTTTGATGCAAAATTTGCTGCCCACTAGATATTGCCTAAATTTTGCCAAGGCATGCATGATAGCAAGCATCTCCTTATCATAGATGCTGTACAGTCTTTCTGGTCCTCTGAGCTTACGACTCTCATATACTATGGGGTGCTTGTCCTGCATAAGCACCGCTCCAATGCCCTCCCCTGAGGCATCGCACTGCAACTCGAACGGCTTCAAAAAATCAGGTAGTGCCAGAACTAGGCACGTAGTCATCAACTCCTTGAACCTTTCGAAACACTCTTGTGCTTCAGGTGTCCAACAAAAGGCACCCTTTTTAGTCAAATCTGTCATGGGAGCTGCATGTCGTGAATAACCATTCACGAACCTCTGGTAAAACCCACACAAACCTAGAAATCCCCTTAGCTGTGTTAGGTTCGCTGGAATAGGCCAATCTATGATGGCGCGGATCTTCTCAGGATCCATCCGCACTCCCCCTGCACTGATAATATGACCCAAGTATAACAATTCGGTCATCCCCAAATCACATTTGGACTCCTTGGCGTACAAGGATTCCCTCTCCAATATGCTGAGTACAGTCTCCAGATGAGCCAAATGCTCCTGCCAATTCCTACTGTATATAAGAATGTCATCAAAAAAAACAAGTACAAACCTCCTCAGCAGTGAATGGAAGACTCTATTCATGGTGGACTGAAATGTTGCTGGCGCATTAGTGAGCCCGAATGGCATCACTATAAACTCGTAGTGTCCACTATGGCAGCAGAAAGCTGTCTTCTCCACGTCCTGCTCGTGAACTCTGATCTGATGGTAGCCTAATCTTAAGTCTATCTTCGTGAAGTAACGTGCACCATGGAGCTCGTCAATAAGCTCGTCAATACGAGGTATAGGATACCTGTTCTTAATGGTCCTCTTATTCAGGGCTCTATAGTCAATGCACATTCGTAGGGTACCATCCTTCTTCTTCACTAAAACAACTGAAGAAGCAAACGGTGATTTGCTCGGCCGAATATGACCCATAGCCAGTAACTCCTTAATTGTTCTCTCGATCTCATCCTTCAACCACTTAGGATGTCGATAAGGAGTAATCATAATGGGCTTAGCCCCCTCCTCAAGCTCAATAATATGCTCAATGCCCCTGTCTGGAGGTCTCCCTGGTGGAATGTCACCAAAGACCTTGTCATGCTTGACTCTCAGCTGCTGAATGTCTGGATGGTACTCGATCTTCTGTTGTCCCTCCTGCATTGGTGCTAATGTGCACTCGGCAACCCACTCTACCATATCATGCCGTATGAGCCTCTCCATCCGATGTAAAGAAATGGTTTTGATGTTGCCGTCCCGTATTGCTTTAAGAATGTGAGTCTTCCCATCTACATCAAAACGGATCTCCATATCTTTAAGACTAAGAGTGACTACCTCCAGGGAATGAAGCCACTTCATGCCCAGAACCAAATCTATATCTCCCATGTTGACCACATAATAATCAGCCTTGAACTCATAGTTGTTCAAGCGCAATGGAAGATCTCTGATCCTCCGCTCACACCGGAGGGTGTAACCGTCAGCTACCTTAACTCTAATGCCCCCGAACTCTTATGTGGTGAGTCCACGCTTCTCCACAAATCTAGTGTCAATGAAATTGTGTGTGGCTCCTGTGTCAAGAAGGGTAATGACCCTCTATCCAGCCAAAACTCCCTGGAGTCTGAATGATCCCTCGTGCTGGATGCTAGATAAACGTGCTTCCTGAATCTGGAGTTCTGACTCTGCCTCTACCCAAGGCTCTGAAGCTTCAGCCCCTGGCTCCTCAGAACAATCGTGATGTTCGGAATCTTCTGATTCCTCATCCTCATAATAGGCCCACATTACCCGATTTGCTTTGCCCTTAGGTCTCAACGGACAATCATGATTAGCATCATATGGACCTTTACAGTAAAAACAAAGCTTCTTCCTTCGCAGATCATTAAGAGCCTCTCTATCCAAAGGTGGTGCTGCTGGATTGGCCCTCGAATCATTCTTGACCCCTGATTTATCTATGTTGAAGCCTGGTTTTTCTCTATTCCTGTTGGAGCCCTTACTGTCCCTGGAAGAAGAAGTACCTCTGGAGTTAGATCTACTAGATGGAGCTGCCATCTCCATACTGCGTGCCTTCTTCATAGCTTCCTGTAAGGAAGGAGGATCAAAGCCTTTGATCCAACCTCTCAATGGTTCTGTCAAGCCCTCCATGAAGAGTACTACTAGTCGCCTCTCTAAAATGTCAGGAACCATAACTGATAACTTCTGGAAGTCACCAATGTAAGACTCTAGACTGCCACTTTGGCGCAACTGTGCCAACTCTCGGAAATAGGACTCTGGATCCCTCCTGTCAAAATGCTCTACCAGCCTGTCCACAAACTCCTGATAAGAAGTGATCCGATCATGATGGAGTGTCACCATCCCATGGTGCCACCAATCGTGAGCTACTCCCTCAAGATGTAGTGTCGCATATCTGATAGCATTTTCCTCCCCCATCAGTCGCAATGTGAGAAATGTATCCAGCTTACTAACCCAGGCCTGCGCTGTCACCTTACCACTACCGTCAAATGTTGCTAGTGTGAGCCTACTCGTAGCCTGCTTCAGATCATTGTTCTGGGGTCTTGGTCTCCCATTCTGTCGACCTCGATAATGTTCTTTCCTTTGTGTGAGGAATCGGTCAAAAGTAATCATCTCCCTGACCACATGTGGTAATGACTCCCACTCGTCAGTTGCTGCCCTGAATGTGTCTATAAATTCCTCCTCATGCTCTTCACCTGCTATCACCTCTTCTGCTTCCTGTCTCACAAAGATAGGCCTAGTAGGCCTATTCGCTGTACGAGAAACAGTCCCATGGCCTCGCTGTGATCTTGCAACACTCCTGACATCTTCACGGTGTGGGGAATGTCTCCTCGGAGAACCCAATCTTGGCAGTGTTGCTGCCAACTGCTGTAATACCTGGTTATTCTGCCTTTGCCCTTCTCGTAGTTCTCTAAGAGTAAGTAAAACTTCTGGATCATCTTGGTCTCTCGGATGATGAGGAATATGGGCCCTGCCAATATCATCACCCATGTCTTCCGGCGGTTGTTCTAGAACTTGAGTACCTTCAAGCAAAGCTTTACTGCGTGTGTAATACCCGTGTGGTCGCAACTCTTGTGGCTGCATAAAATTTCTAAACCCTCAGGATGGCAGGATTTAGCTCTGATACCACTGTAATATCCCTTCAAATATTAAAACAAAGCTCCAAATGGCTTATCTGAATTTCTGCAAAAATATCTTCAAATAGATGAATAAATCACAGTATAATTTCTTTTTATTTGCTCATAAGCTTACAATTTGAGATCCTCTGTCAAGTATACAAAGAATATCGAAAGTTCGGCCTTATAGCCTGAATATTCCATGAACTGGGTTGAATCTGGCACGTCTCGGCCTGCTGTGTAAAAAACACAGTCGCCGACGTCGGTTATACTGCCGTCGTCGGTCGACCTGTAGTAGTCCCCTTGCCGACGTCGGTGATGAGTCGACCGATGTCGGTCTCTGTAAGTTCCTGTTCACCGATGTCGGTACCTAAACTTTCTGTAGATGCGTACGTATTTTTTGCAGATCTGTACGGAAGTCGTACGGCCGCTGATATAACACACCCTATATGCCTGATCCTGATCTGTAGAATTATGGGCTGACACAAAAGATCTATATCTGGATAATTCTTGAATCAAAAACCCAAAATAAAGAAAATACCTGTAAACCCTTGTGATAGCTTCTGAGTGAAGTTATCTCTCAAATACCTGTAATACTATGATAACTTCTGTGTGAAGTTATCTCTCAATTCGGCAATAGATCGGCTGATCTTTCACAACCTCTGAATCGCACACAATGAAGAGTTGACGTTCTTCACTGCAATTGGAATCCTGGAACCCTTGGCTCAGTCTTCACAGAAGAATTTCTTAACAAGAATCAATATCAATAATAAGCATGCCCCCAAACTCTCTCTCATGAGAGATTCTTATACACCTCCAAAGGTGTGCTTGCTAAAATTAGACTCCCTTAAATTAGACTTCCTTAAATTAGAACTAGGGTCTTAAAATTAGACCAAGTCTTAATTTAGAATTTGCATCCTCAAATTAGACTAAATCATTAATAATTAATAATTAATTAATAATTAATAATTAATAATTAATTAAAATTAGTTCAAATAATTAATATTTGATTAAATCAATCAAATATTAATATCTCCCTTAATTCATGCCCGAAAGTGCCCGAACGAATTCCAACCCATCTCTATCAAGACCCTCTATCCATCCTATCAGCCTACGAGGGTCGCATAATAGGCTAATCATCCGCTCGAAATATGTCAACTAGAAGGGGACATGACATTCTCATCCTTATTAATGATTTTATTAGATAAATTCATGTGTTTTTCTAAAAAAATATCATTATAGAATGACCTTAATTTATGTTATGAGTTGTTCTTCTATAGTTCTCATCCCATTTTCCATTGTCTTATGTGGAAGTTTTTCTAGAAAAACTTGAGGTTAATAACCTTTATTTTATCACATTTTGGAGGCATATTTGGTTTGTTTATTTCTTCCATACATTGTGTTTATTCTATCATTTTATTTTTTATAATTTTATTCAAGGATTTTCCATTTTCATTTTAACTTTTCCTCAATATTTGTTGCATATTAATGGGATGCTCCCATAAATTCAATGCTTAGGAATCCCATATTTGTTTGAATGTGTGTGTGTATGTGTGTGTGTGTGTGTGTGTGTGTGTGTGTGTGTGTGTGTGTGTGTGTGTGTGTGTGTGTGTGTGTGTGTGTGTGTGTGTGTGTGTGTGTGTGTGTGTGTGTGTGTGTGTGTGTGTGAGCACTCTTGTATTCAATTGCTCTATGCCTTTAAAACCTAGATGAAATTTATTTTGATAACATATGGAAATTATTTATTTATTATTTTACATATTGGTGCTTATTTTTTCATGGTGATTGCCATTGTGTGTACTTTTACTCATAAGAATGTTCTAGACAATACTCATTTGTATTATCATTAATAAAGTCACATCAAGAGGGAGTTGTGATGAGTGTATAATCATCCTCAACATATTACTTATATTTCTCAAGGTGTGCCTTACACCACTATTAGACTTTGTGTTCAAATTTTTGTAGAGGAAACATTATTTTCCCTAAAATTTAGAAAGTGTTTACAAAAAATAGAACTCTAATTTGGTGATCCATTTTTCAAGGGAATCTTCTTCTATCTTACCTTCAAATATTGGGATATGGACACCTAATTTTACCTTAAATGGCATATATCATTTAAAATTTCCCATCTATATAAATAATTATGCTTCTTGGTATTTTTTAGAGAATATATGCAAATTGGGTCACTGTTTGAGACTTTGTTTTACTATAGCCTCTTCGACCATTTCATTCACTAGGTCTAAGAAAATTATTCCTCCTTATATTCCCATATGTGGTAAATTGTGTCTATTACTAATATAAATAGATGGATTTATTTCATGCAATCCAAAATTCTAATAGCTTGATCTTGTTTGATGGGACATGTAGGATCTAGCTTGTTTTGATACTACTAATCTAGATTCAGGATTCAATCTAGGGGACAAAAAACTAACTAATATATATTAGTGTGTTATAATAAAACCCACTCTTTTATTTCAAGAGTAATAAAAACACTTTATTACAAGATAATAATAGAGTTTCTAAAAATAAAACAATGTCAATAGAAGAGAGAGTAATGGCCCACTCTAAATTCTAATAAGGTAAAATATTGTCTTATAACTAAAAATAAATAAGAATAGTAAATTTATTTAAAGTTTAACAATAGTAATAATATATACTCAACATGCATAGGCATGTTAATAATACTTTTTATATAAAGCTAAAAAAATAATATGAAAAATCCTAAGAATAAGATATTTTTATAAGAATAATTTCTAATAATAGCCAAATTGGTTGGGACATATTGTTGAGGTCAACATCTCTAGGTATTCTTTGATTTTATATTGTAATACCTTTCTTGAAAAATGAGATCTTTAGGGAGACATCACCTAGATAAATCTTGGTGGTAAGGTTATCTAAGATTTGAAAAAATATTTGAATGTCTTTGAAATTATGATTTAATTTGTGATAATTTTTTAAAGCAAACCCTCACTTTTCAAAAATAAACTATTACTTTTATTTAGTTGTCAGGATCACATGATTAAAATATAAATCATGCAATGTTTTGTCTAGGGAAGTTTTAAATGGATCACACACCATAAATATTCAAAAATTATGTAAAATGGTCAAATAATATATCAAGCTGAGGGGAGTTATGGACATTATAGTCTACCATAATGGCAAACTTGAAGCACCCTTGCATGAATGTGGGAGGATAAGTGATGTCAATGACATTATATAAAGTAGAATAAGGGGGAAAGAGAGAGGGGGTTGGGGGTTGTGTCCTAAACCACACACATAATATTTCAAGAAGAGTTTCAAAGTGCCCTAAAATGGAGAAACCTTTGAGAAATACTTCACTTCTAAATCCATTAATAAATAGCCATTTATAAAATGAGACAAGAAAATAATTGCCTTAAATTAGAAATGATGGCAGTATTTGAGCACCAAACATGAGTGTCATATGAGGATTTATAGTGTTATAGAATCATATGAATTTGAATTGATATAGATGTAAATATTGAGACACCTATTAGTAAAAACTCCTATAAAATGTGAAGGTAGACCACTCCTATTACCACATCTACCATTAGAATCAATGGGAGATTCAATATTGAGGGAGGGCAATACAAAGATAAAGATAAGTTATATGAATTACTTAGGGAAGAGGTTAAAGCAATAAGATGGGACCAAAAAAATCAAGTGTACCCAAAAACTAAAGTAATTAACCACTTATTAAGGCATTTCTTTTTTTGAGAAGGCACTTAGTGGATAAAGACTAATGTACTAATCTAATGAACATGTTATTTTAAATTAAATTATTATATGAATAATAATTGGGCAAGCCATTTAAAATTAATTATTATTTTAACCCATCTTAACTCTCACTGATGATATTCATCAAAATTAAGGATATGGGAATTTCATCAACCCTAGAGATAGGCATTATTGATTTTATTGGTATTCACTTTTTTACTAGAGTTATGAATCAAAAAACAATTTTTTAATCATTAGAGAAACAACTAGTCTAGACACAAATAGGGGCCTTAGATCCCTAAGAGAATTCCATTAATTACCACAATACCTCAATGGAATGATATAGCCCATAGACAACAAGTTGTGTTAGTTATAGAGAATTACCAATAACTAAAATCACCTCCTCTACCATAGGATCCACACACATGCTCCATGGGAACCATCACTAACCACCAATGATCAAATATTATCTACTACTAGTATACCTAATACTCATGGCCACAACTAGCCTTACATGCTTTAGTGGGAATCTAACCTTGGTGGGCTTAGATACATCCAAGTGACCCAACCAATTCAACCCCACCTCATTGGCTAGAGGTGGGCATTATTACTTGTTTGTATATTTTTATTTTTTTTAATTATTATGTACCACTCTATATAAGGTACTTAAGGGTTTTTTTTTTTTTTTTTTAAGAGTGTGCAACATCTCCAACAACATCATTTATTAAAAATTCAAAATAACCTACGTAAAAAATGAATTATTTTAATTTTTTAAAATAATGTATAACATTTCATTCACATTAAATAAGCACATAATAAATGCATATAAATTTCAAAGTATCATTAGATTAATAGTTCATGTATATTTTGTGAAAACTTATGTTCTGAAATCTTAATTTGGATTCATTTTGGATTTTAAAAAGAATTCACTAATAAATTTAATATTATAGATGATATTTTTTTATTATATAACACCTTAGTCTTGGACACTTAGCAAACTCATACCCTAATTATTCTTGTTAGTTTTACAGATGCCTTACTTCTACAAGTCTCACATATACACTATCTTGTGCCCCTTGTCCTATATCTTATTATGACCAAATTTATATTGATGACACTTGAACATACCATCTTGCCTAGAATGCTTAAAATGTACTTATCTTACACTTCTACAAGTTTTGAGCTTGTGCCTACTCTCATTCTCCCTGAATACTAACATCTAGGATAGGTAATAGCATTGGCGTTAATGTTCTGACATGATGCAAGTGTTTTTTACCATAAATTAATCTAATTTTCAAATGAACTATATTATAGTAGTTAGCCTAAGTGTTTTAATGTGAATTATCTCCTGATAAGATTGGTATAAATACAATATCAACCCTCATTCATTCCTCAGCTAGAAATCAGACCAAAAAAATACTCAAGAAACACTCAGTTAACCAAAATATTTCCTATTCTATCTTATTATGATATCAATAAAAGAAACAACCTAGATACAAGTTTGAAATACTAAAGGAGAAGTCTTAAGCTCATATTTTCCAAGTTATAAGTTAGGTCATTATTATACTTATTTGTCACCATTACATGATTCACACACAAGCCAACATGTAGGTGAGAAATACATGAGTTTGAGTCCCTCTTCTAGAGTATTATATATGTAAGAATCACCCTTTGATAGTGGGTTCATTGTGGTTTATCCTGACACTATGTGCCCACTAACCCATTTTTTCCCCAAGGTCACTTTGAAGATGGAAAGCAAAGGTTTTGTCATTTCACTAAGAGTGATAGTCCATGACCTAAATCTAAATGCACCAAAGTGAAGTTGATGCCAATCCCAAAAGAATCCAAGTGGTTTCATCTTATTTGAGTAGATATTCTATATATGAAACTAGTGTTAAACTAAGACAATAGCATTGATGCAACTATCCCAAGTTGATATAACTCTTTAGAGAGCCAAAACCACTAGATCTAATATTTGATTATTATTATATAACTATCTTCCTTCATGATTTATACTTGTACTAGATCCAACATTGTGTTAGAATCAGAACAAGCGAAGTACTCTCTTTTATGTCATTTTTATATATATCATAGTTTTATTTTCCATTAATATCCTTTATCAATTTTATAAATTCAGCATATGGTACACCTAAGTTTAACACATTAATTAGCATACTAAGGATCTGATATTCACCCTTGTGACCTATCATTTATATATTATTAACCATATCTAACTAAGTATGATTCTTGAATCTAAATTAAGGTTAAACATTTGGTTAACTTAATCTTTGAAAATCAAACTTAGGGCCACTTAGGGTTTTCTAATTTTTTTGATTGGTGTACTGTGTTTCAAATTTTAAACTTTTCATTTGTAAAGTAATGGAAAATGTTAGTATAAAAACCTAATTCCAAAATAGGATCAAGAAGCATTGATTTCCATCTCAATAATAACAAGGGATTAATAGATGTATTTGTATATGTTACAAGAGATAAAATAAGCAAACACAATAAAACCAAGGCAGTCTTGCCTAATAATGGTGAATCTATCAAAGGTACTATAACTCCACCTACATACAATGGGGGCATGTATTATGTGTTGAAACCTTTATTCCTTAAAACTAATATTGATACATATAATATAAACTTACCCATTATTTCAACATAAATACAGATGGTAATGCCTATTACTACTCAAAAACATGTTTCTAGCCCCTTTGGTGCCTACTCAAATTGATAATCAAAATCTCATTGGGCCTATAGTTAAATCACTCCTTCAGGTCATAAATACCTTATAAGATAAGGTAAAAAACATTAAACAAAATTATTCAAAGTTTTCACATTATATAGATTCACAAGATGTGTTTCATAACCTTTTTTGCACTTGAGATCTCTTTTCACCTTTTTATATCTAGATTTGATGTACCTAAGTTCACATTTTATGATGGAAAGGGTGACCCTAAATAACATATTCTAATTTTATATGCGACATGCCTTGATTATGCTTCCAATGATAAACTTTTGACCAAATTATTTCCAAGCTGCCTCAATGATTATACTTTGAGGTGGTTTTATGACTTACCTTTATAATTCATGAAATCATTAAAACCTCTTTGAAATCAGTTTTTATCACACTTTTCTATTAAAATTACCGAAAAGGTTTCCTATGCTTAAATTACAAAGATCAAAAAAGGAACCAACGAACCAATCAATGAATATATCTTGAGATATAATAAAGTGATAGCCAAAATGACAAATAATATGGTAGACAAAGAGATGTAATACATATTCAAACAAAGTTTACTTTCTCCTTTACATGATTCCATTATTTTCAAAAAGTTATAATATTTTGATGACTTATGCCATGTTGTATGAGATTGTGAAATGAAATTTATGTAATTGAATAAACTCATGTATGTAGAAAAAGCACCACTTTCATCTACATATAGTATAAAATTTAAAATCAAACCAAGATATAAGTTGAAACCTCCTAAGCCTAAAATGAAACAACCACCATAATTAACATAGTTACGCAACAACCTAATCAGCTTATCCTATCTAATGCACCAAGGAGACAATTTACATGTTTACCTAATCCTCCTACTTCATTACTCTTGTGGTTTCTAGAGTGTCATCTTATACCTATCCTTCATCCTATATAAGTTAATATAAATAGAACTCTACCTAAAGGATGTGATGTAAATGCTTATTATAGCTATTGCCAAGGCCCTGGGCATTCTATGAACATATGTTTTACCTTGAAGCATAATATATAGGAACTCTTTAATGAACAATAAATTACATTTGATGATCATCCAAAGTAATCTAGTTCATAACCTAGTGATAACCATAAACAAAAAATATTCAATAATCCTTTACAAGACCATTCTAAGAAGGAACCAAAAATTCAAAGGGCATATAATGCACATCCTCCTCCATCATATTATGGGAACTAAATACATGGGGTTATTTTTACTTACACATAACATATACATCTTATGGTTTAAAAACCTACCATTTCATTTGATGATAGTGAAATTAAGGATGATGACTCTGATCTTCATTCTCTATTCATTTGAGCATACCTTAATAAACACCCTATATGAAGTGTTATGATTAATAATGGTGTAAGTGAAAATTCTTTCACCATGACATTACTTATTAATTTGGGTTATACTCATCATGATTTACACTCCTTTATTAGATCAATCAAAGCATTCTATGGGACCTACCAGAATATTCTTGGTGAGACTAATCTACCTTTGTAGGTCATTTATGCACTTATGGATCCTACATTTTCAGTTATACCTTATACATGTGTCTTTGACATGTTATTGGTTTGACCTTGGATACATACTATTCAAGTGGTACCTTTTACAGTGTGTGGTTATATTAAGTACATTCATGCCAATTATGTAATTTTAGTTTTTGGTATTCCACATTATTATCCTCTTGAACAATAAAAATTCATACCCAAGAAATTAATTATAAATCATGTTAAGTATAATACAATAAAAAAGTGTAATCAACAAGCAATCCCCTTTACTAGGTAGTGAGTACTTAAAAGACCTTTACATCAGAGATAGATAGTTGGTTATATGGAATCCTTATCTTCTATGTACCATATTCAAATATCTAGATCACCTAAACATGTTCCTACTATTAATATTCCAAATAAACCATAAAATACATAAATAGGGGTTGTAAAAACCCCTATTCCTTCTATTGGTACTTCATGACCCTAGAATCCTATTATACATACTCTAATCATCATAGATACTATAGTGATATATATTGCACCTATACATGCTACTTAGTAGTACCAATAGTTTATTGCACCAAGTTTTGAGTGGGAAGATACCTATGATCATCTTTTGGATGAGATTATAGGATGATCTTATCTCTTCTAAAAACACCAAAAAAATCAAAACATTCAAAAATCCAAAAACATTTTTAGCATTTACATGTTTTATTAGATCCTTGGCATCTATGTGTTAGTTCCATGTTGAGGAATAGCATATAATTTAATCCTACATACATACATACATACATACATACATACATACATACATACATACATACATACATACATATATATATATATATATATATATATGCATCCATATTATATTATTTTGATACACATAGGTTATATGATTTGATAATCACTTTACATTATCATGTTTGAGCTTACATATATACTTACACATGCCTTATCCATGCTTATATCTTGTATATGGTACTTGATATACTATGTACTTGACATATGTTGATAACACATTCAATCCATGGGCCACTATGACATGTTTATGTTGGTCTCTTATGCCTTTCCTTTATAAACTTGAGTGTTTTGCCTTGTTATTATCTTGATTTTTTTAGCATTTGAATATGCTCTATTGTATGCAGCCCCTGCTCCTATGTTTGTCTTCTTGGAAATTTAAATATTTAATTACTTGTTCTATGGACATTTGAATATTTCATTCCTTAATTTGTGTATATTTTACTAATTCATGCCCATTTGATTTTATGGCATTTAAACATGACCCTTGTTTACCGTCTCCTTGGACCATTGCCTTTTGACTTGCATTTGAATTCCCTTGTGTGTGTTATTATTTATTTGTTGATCTTGTACTATTACTATCTAGACATTGTCATGATTTTTATCATGCATCTTAAGCATACATGTGATCACATTGGTTATATATGCTTCAATGATACATTTACTTAGACCTACTACTTATATATGTTACATGGTTACATCCATATATTTCATAGTTGGATTACCCTTTTTAGGTGAGGAAACTTCTAGATACTATTTTAACCTCACCTCAAAGGGGGGACACCATAGTGGGGGCATGATTTGGAAGCACGTTTTCCACACTTTACACCAGTTCTTGGATTTAGTTATGGACATGTCTTCCATGCATTCATAGTTTATATATTATAGTGGGAGAATGATTTGGAAGCATGTTCTCCACATTCATTTAATATTTGTTACTTATACCAATTTTTAGACTCAATGGGGGCATGTCATATAGACATGGCTTCCACATATTCATATTTCATAGATTCAGTGGGGGCAAGTCATATGGGCATGGATATACACATTCACAGTTCACAAATTTAGTGGAGGTGTGTCATATGGACATGGCTTCCACACATTCAAAAAAATTATATTATAGTGGGGTATGCTTTAGAAGCATGTTCTCCACACCTAATCATTATTCATCATCTCTAGTTTATAGTGGGGGCATATTTTGAAAACATGTCCTCCACATTGGTACTTAAATTAGCTTCAAATTTCTCCATATATAATGGGGGCATACTTTGGAAGCATGTCCTCCACACTTATATAGTTTTTTGAATTGGCCGAAGCACATAATTATAAGATTATGATACACATTTATGGTAAAATTATATACATGGTACCATTGTTATACATAGTTTCAACATGATACATATATAATGTGCATATGATATGAAACATGTGCCTAATAATGAAAAATATAAATCAATTTTAGATTACTTAACCATTGCATGTACTAATACCCCACAAAATTTGATAGACTTTAGTAAGCCAATATAATGCATTAGTTGGTTTACTTTTAGAAATGTTGAGAATATTAAATCATTTAATCTTTCCAAGTTTTTAGTTTGGACTTAATTATCAAAACTCACCAAGCTATAAGTAGCATTTGTTTACATAGTTGAGATAATCTCAATTGCCATGTGGCAACTCACTTTTACTTCAAATTTGGGGGAATGTGACTTTTAATCTCTCTCTATCTCTATCTCCTTAGATATATGCACTTTAAAGATTTATCTATATTTATCCTAATCTTAGTTTTAGATCCTTACAATGATACATATTTTATAAAAATAACTTGCTAATGGGCAAGGTAGTTAGATCGACACATAGGTGTAATCCTAAACCTTGATATTTTGATTTCAATATATTTTAAGTATTGTTAACCTAGATTATATGCACTAATTATACACTATAACATGCTCTTGGTTACAGGTCAATCACCAACAAAATACTCAAATTCAACTCAATAAAAGACAAGGTGTGCATACACACCCACGTACTTATTCCTTTATTTTAAACTAGCCATTTCATTACTATATTAAATGGGGTCAAATGTAGATGATATTTACTAATTATGTATCACCTTAATCTTATACACTTAGAAAACTTAGACCCTAGCTATTCCTCTTAGTTCTACACATGCCTTGCTTCCACAAGCCTCATATCTACTCTATCTTGTGTTCCTTGGCATATTTCTTAGTCTGATCATATTTATATTGATGATATAGACATCTTATCTTGCCCAAAATGTTTAAAATGTATTTATCTTACACCTTTACAAGTTTTGAGCCTATGCCTACTCTCCTCCTTGGACACTAATGTCTAGGACAAAGAATAACATTGATTTTACTATCCTGACATGATACAAGTGTCTAGTGAGCTAAATTCAAACAATTTTCAAATGAAATATATTACAATGGTTGGCCTAAGTGATTTAATGTGAATAATATGTAGGTTGAGAAGTGGTAGCATCTTTAAGTAGAATATACTACATTATTTGGTTCTCTTTTTGGAAAGGTTGAGAAGATTACATCACTCAATCTTTCCAAGATTTTTATTTTGGACTTGATTATCAAAACTCACCAAGTTATAAGTATCATTGGTTTGCATAGTTGAGATACTCTCAATTGCCATGTGACAACTCATTTTTACTCTAAATTTGGGGGAATGTGCCTTTTAATCTCTCTCTATCTCTATCTCCTTAGATATATGCACTCTTAAGATTTATCTATATTTATCCTAATCTCAGTTTTAGATCCTTACAATGTTACATATTGCATAAAAATAACTTGCCAATGGGCAAGTGGCAAGGTAATTATATCGACACATAGGTGTACTCCTAAACCTTGCTATTTTGATTTCAATATATTTTAAGTATTGTTAACCTAGATTATATGCACTAATTATACACTATAACATTCTCTTGGTTACAAGTCAATCACCAACAAAAAACTCAAATTCAACTCAATAAAAGATAAGGTGTGAATACACACCCACATACTTATTTGTTTATTTTAAACTAGCAATGTCATTATTATATTAAATGGGGGAAAATTTAGATGATATTAAATGATTATGTATCACCTTAATCTTGTACACTTGGAAAACTTAGACCCTAGCTATTCCTCTTAGTTCTACATATGCCTTGCTTCCACAAGCGTCATATCTACTCTATCTTGTGTTCCTTGGCATATTTCTTAGTCTGACCATATTTATATTGATGATATAGATGTCATGCCTTGTCCATAATGTTTAAAATGTACTTATCTTACACATTTGAAATTTTTGATCCTATTCCTACTATCCTTCTCCTTAGACACTAATGTCTAGGACAAAGAATAATATTGATGTTTCTATCCTAACATGATACAAGTGTCTAGTGACCTAAAGTCATCCAATTTTCTTAGGTTTGGTAACATGATATTTATGAGTAGGTTTATGATGATTATTAACTTTAGATACATTCAAATATTTAGAATTGGTTTTTTTTATATCATAATTGGCATTGATGGCACAAAAATATTCATTAGAGTGTTGTACAATGGGATCTAAGGAAAGAGATTTTTGAGATTTTAGATTTGTAGATTTTACAAAATTTTAGTTTCGAGAGGCTTTAGGATAATTAGGATGTCAAAGCCTAATAATAATTCCATTTTAAAATGCCTCACCTAACATGAAAAATCCCACAAATTTGATAATCCCATGACATGTTTGTCCATAAAATAACAATATTGACTTGAGGCCAAAATATGGTCTAAAAATGATATAAAGTTGTTTGGGAAAAATAACAGGAAGATCATGTACAAAAATCACAAAAACTTGGGAGGGATAGGCCCATATTAAAGTTAATATATATAATTAATGGTGAATAAGATTAATTTAATTAATCCCATTTTTGGGTCAATGGTAAATAATTAATTGTGAATAAGAAAGAAAAGATTATGTCATAATCAATTGGGAAGACTACAGGGACTTCTATAAAATTTATATTTGAGCTTAAATAAGCTGATTTATATTTTTATTTTTTCAATAAAAATATAAATATCAAGTTTTTTATTTTTTAATAAAAGGTGATATCAATTTTTTCTTAAAATATTGATTGATTTTGGGTTTTGATGATGAGTGATATCCCAAATTTCAAGAGGGAGGATGTGCCTTGATTGTTTCATTATTTCCACTATAAGAGTTCATGCATGTGAAGTTATATATTGAGATTATTTTTCAAGTGAAACGATAGTGCACATGATTTATAAATGGGTCTAATAATTGGCATTGTGGCCATTTTTCATTATGAATTGGAAAGATGGATCAACTTTGCATTAAATCTTTAGGGTGGCTAATGATTTTTGGTAGATCCAAAAATAGAGAGATGGGTTTTGCGGGCATGGTTTCCTGAATGCACCTTTTCAAAACTTTTTAGATTCCTATAATGGAGGTGGCAGAATCCATAGAGCATGTTTTGGGGATGAAAAATTTAGTTACAAGAAAATGGGTAAGATTAAACTCTAATTTGGCTTCATTATTCACAAGCAATATCCATTTAGTAATGTCAAATAAAGAGCAAATTTAGATGTTGATAGAATTTTTTGTATGGTTTGAATATAGGTTGGGTTTATTATTGGAGATTGAAACCCTCCCTCTAGGTCAGTTTCTTACTCTTCCTTTCTCTTTTAGGGATAATTTGGGTTTTATTCCATTGTCTCTTTTTCATTCTTTAGAATCAAGATTTCTAGTATTAGTGAATTTTGCTCAGGAAGTGGAAGAGGCTTGCACAGGAGAGAAAAAAAATATGGGGAATAAGGGTATTTGTATGCCTAAACTTTAAGATTTGTTGCATCCTATTCTAGGTTTGGATGAATGGAGGGTGTAGAGAAGGAAGTCAAAGCATGTGAAGGCAATTAAATGGATGGCAAGGGGAGTTTTGAGGGGTGTATTTAAGACACCCCCTTGGTGGAAAGGTAAAGTTTAGTTTTTGAAGGACCTAGCTAGCATTTAGAGGTGTTTGGTCTTTTCACATCCATAGAAGGTAGTTGGAGTGGTGTCTAGGAAGGTGGTAGAAATGGTTGGTTCAATTCCTAAGGTGAAGGAGTAGGAGGTACACATAGCCAATTTCAAAAAGTTAACTAAGTTACCAGTGTGGGGTGACTTCCTACCGAGTAATGGAAAAATGGTGGAATTAGTAATCCTAGAATAAGTTTATTTATCTCATCTTTTTGGGTAATCTTTGGATAGTATGTTATAATAAGTAGTTGTAATAGTGACTGTGTGGTAGTAAGGATGGTTTTTTCCTTATCTAAGAACAACTTATGTTTTTTTAGTTTGGTCATTATACCTTAACATAGTCAAATGTTAAGCTAGACTAATTTTTTTATTTTGATATCATATGTTATTAGGGCCAGGGACCCATAAAATCTCTAGCATTGATCTTAAAAAAAGAGTAATGTAATTAATCACAACTCAAGTATGTAAATTTTGGTCAACTTATGCATTTTGAAGTGTCTAATACCATAAACAAGTGTCTAAAATATGTAGATATAAACCTATCATAGTCAAAAAATTAAGTCTTTATGATTTTTACAAAAATATCAAAATTCCTTTAATTTATTTCAACTCCCCTCAAATGCCTATCCATTTCCATTTTTATCTAGTCTAATACTCATGCCTTTCTTCTTAAACCCTAGCCACTCCTTTACCGAAAGTTCCAAATCAAGTTTCCATTTTATCAAAGTGTTGTCTTTTAGATTCTTATAGAAGCCTCACAAGCCCCAAATAATATTATTCTTATTTATTTTCTGCAAATTTCATTTCATTTTCCTAAGTCTTATTTGAAATACAAGCTCAAGGCTTGTGTCAAGTCGTGGTCTACCCACTTGGTCACTATGTTTGTAGTTCACAGCATGGTTAATGACCACATCAACATTTTAATAAAATAATTAACATATACCCTACTTGAGAGGTTTAAATATGAAATAATAATTTAATCATATATCATATATATCATGGTCTACATCATTGATTTTAAAATAAAATTTAAAAATTACAAATAAAATACACAATAAACTAATATTTATAATGCCCTCCTTTTATTGCAGATATTTAAATTTACACTTTGATAGATATGTTTGTATTACAATTTAAACCTGATATTAATAAGAGATATGTTTATGTGAAACATGGATACACAAGATCAATCCTACCTAGTCATTAGTTAGAAATATGTCTACAAGTCATGAAGTACCTTACTCTGGAGGGTAAGTTCACCCACATCTTCTCCCACCACTTTTTGATCTTAAACCATTTTAAGGGTCATATAATTAGCATTCAATATTTTATTCTTATGTAACTTGAAAATATGGTCTCGACATTTCAATCAATATTGGCACTAACCTCAATCATAGGGGTGCATCTTCATCCTCACCAAGAAATGGAAAGCCCAGAGGGGAATTGAGGTTCAAACTATCAAAAGTAGTAGGGAGAAAATCTTTGGGGAAGATACTAAAAACCTTGTGGAAGGGTGTGTGGGGTATATAATCTCTTCATCACCATTGCACCCTATATCCCTCAGGAGACCTTATCAAAAGCCTAAATAGGTAGAAGATAGAAAAGGAAAGAGGAAGGTCCAAGCTTCCCCTTATTAGGGGAGAAGATAACTAAACCTAAGTTTTAAATTTAATCCCTAAGGCTAACTAAAATCAAAAGGAGGGAGGATAGAAGATGAATGGGAGACCCTCCCATGTGTCATAAAATGAAATTACATGATTTTTAAGAGAATATATAGAACTTAGGGTGTCAAATGGTCATCATTATGGAGGACTAGAATGTTTTGAAAGCATAATTAATAAGTTGAATAAAGAATGGATTAATAAATTGGAAAAATGAGGCCCCAAAATTTTGGGGATGGATGTCACTCTTATCAATAAAATAAAGGAGGTAATAAGGACTAGCCATACTAAAATTACCTCCCCATTAAGCATGAAGAGCAAGGAAAAAACTAAAATTACTGAAAAAACAAGAGTGTTAAGATGGTTCCCAAGGCAAAGGGGTTAAGTGCACATAAGGAAATAATGGTAGAAGTTATGAGCATCCTCACAAGAGGAATAACTAAGAACACTAAGTTGAAAGAGATTAAAAATAGGAGCAAACTCATTATGGTGAAGAATCATGCAGGTTTGAAGGAGCCTTTGGGGTAATACATGCTTGTGTTTTTCCTTTTGTCTTATTCAATCATTGGACAGTTTTGGAGTCTTATCATTATTTTAGAAACATTATTTGGCTATCAGTTGCCCTATGTGGTTTGTTTCATTTCTATTTCCCTATTAGTAATTCTTATTTACTTATTGAATATTATGGCTTCAAGATCCTTATAAAATTTGAGTTTCACCAAATCAAATAAAAAATAATTAATATCAATTATAACCTTGTCATCATAAATTGAACAATTTTATTTTTTTAGAAAGGTAATTTGCTTTTGATTGGAGTTCTAACTAGTCTAGGACACAATCGGGTGCCTAAATCCCTAAGTGATCATCTATCATAAGTACTATATTTAATAATAATGACCATAACTAGCCCAATAATATCAATAAATAACCATAACTAGCTTGAGAATACCATCAACAACCATAACTATCCCAAGAATACCAAGGATCAATCACAATCATCCCAAGAATACCAATGATCAGCCACAACCAACCTCTGATACCTTACTGAGATTTAAACTTGGGTAGTGCTTGAAACAACCAAATCACTTTACCAACTCATCCACATCTCATTGATCAAATAATGTTATTTTTACCTTTAATTTATAAGTTTTTTTTTATGAATCTCAATTCTACTATAGACTTGCTATCAGAAGGTGAAAAGGTCCTCATGGTTTAATGATATTTAAGATTTATCTTTCTAACCTAGAATGTCCATGTAGTTTATTTATAATGAAAGAGTACTTTCAAATTTGATGTTTAATATTATTGTCTTTGTAATGGTGTAATGTATGTCATTGTCTCAAAAACTATGTTTCTCAGGTTTAGCTTTTAAAAATAATATGCACATAATAATCAAAGATAAAAAAAAAGTAAATAATATAAAAGCATGAAAATATCAATGGGATAAAGTTGATAAATATTTAATAATGTGATATCCTTTATCTATCTCCGTTATTAACTTATCATATTTAAAATCAATATTAAACCATTAAACCACAAGACAAGGGGTCCCATGATGTATGCTACAAGCATATGGCAATGCAAGGAAGATTGTGACCATAATTCATTAATAGGGAAGGGAATCATATTTTCAATATGAATAATAATACAAATTTTCATTCTCTCCAAACTTAACAATAATAAAGGTAACTACACAACAAGGAGGGGTGTTATAATCCATGTATTAGAAAACATATTAAATCACAGCATATTGATGGGCTTAACTTCCTACAAAATAACCTGTAATTTACATTTTAGCTCTTATATTGTAGGTTACTTATTAATGTAGGTGGATAATTTGAGATAATTGAGAATAAATACTAATAATTTAATGATTTAGTGCTAAGAAAATTAATAATAAATTGGATTCTTGTTATTAGATGCCAAAGGATAAGAACAAATATAGCTATTATTTTTAGAATTGAGGTGATGTGTGGTGTATGACTAATACATCAAGAGTATGGGCATCCATAAAAAAATAAGTGAAATCAAATATTTGTCAAATGTTATATTTATGAATGTGTTACTAAACATTTATGCAAAAAAATCACATTCTTATTATATGCTTCCACATTTTATAGAAACATTTAAATGCAAACAACTGGAGATGCTTAGAGAGTGGAAAGAGAAAAAACATTTTCCTTTTGAATTACTCATAGTTCTCAAACATGGTTTGTGAGAATTTTGAGAATGAAATGACATCATATACCTAAAAAATATTATAGTGGCTCTAAGACTATTGATTTTATTTGAGAATGAAATGATAACATTGTTGGAAGTGAAATGAATCAAAAAATCTTTAAAAGAGACATATTAATCCATTGAATCACAATCTTAAACTAGATACTAGGGAACTATTACCTGACCTTATTTTTAGGGGTGATACCCTATTTTTTTTCTTTGACAAGAAGTTATAAAAAAGGGTTTGTCTAGGTGCTTGGTAAAAAATTATGAAATATCTCTCATAGTCAACAATGCCTCACTATTTAAAATTAAGTAATAAGTCAAAATATAATAAATCTGAGACAATTAGACTAAATACAAAGTTCATTGGTATACATTTCTTAAATAAATGGGCTTGGACTATATTTATTGTTGGAGGGTTAATAGTAGTAGTAGTAGTAGTAGTAGTAGTAGTAGTAGTAGTAGTAGTAGTAGTAGTAGTAGTAGTAGTAGTAGTAATAATAATAATAATTATTATTATTATTATTATTATTATTATTATTATTATTAATTTATTATTATTATTATTATTATTATTATTATTATTATTATTATTATTATTATTATTTATTCTAATAACTATAGTGATGTGGGGTATATGACTAATTTACAAAGAGTATAGACATCTATCAAACAATAAACGTATATTTTTTATACATTTAAATTGTGAATATGTTAGTATAAATGTATGTAAATAATTCATGTGCATGTTGTATGATTCCAAATTTTCCATACATTTTTGATATATAATTTTAGACTACAACATATAAAAAATCTAGCTTTCAATTATTATTTTATATTTGGATGTCTATACTCCATTCCAAAGCTTCAAATTATTGAAAATGTCGTATCATTATTGAAATTATTGTATTTTATTTCTTTGAGGGGAAATGAGAGGTAATTTAAGTTTTTCACACACAAAATTGACCTTTTTTTATATTATTTCCTTCATATACATGTATAAAAAATGTGGAAGCATACACAAGGCACTAGGTTTTTTGAAAGAGTGCCTCAAAAAAATGTGGCCTCATGGAATATGATGATTGAACGATAAATCATGTTCTTGTTATTCATCATATTTAATTCCATGGTTGAATGATATACAAAAAATGTTTTATTCAATAAGCCTTGAATACATTAAATTGAATGCAATTGACATGTTTAAATCTAAACTACAAAACATTGATAGCATCTTTTGAGCCTGTGCTAAAATGAGAGATTTGGAACATAGTATGGCCATACATCCAAAAAAAAAAATTGTGTATTTATCATATTTTTTAATTATGAATTCCTTTCTATACATGTATGTATACAATTCATATCCATGTTATATGCTACCACATTTTACAAACATGTCTAGTAGCACATTTATAACTACAACATATAAAAAATATCTACTTTCAATAATTTTATGATGGATGTCCATACTATATTCCAAAACTTTATGGTGGATAATAAAGGATAAGAAAAATTATATTTATTTAGTATTGAGAATTTGGGTTATGTGTGTTATATGAAAAATACAAGAATAATATTGATATACTTAAAATAATAAATGTAAGTTCATTTATGTAGTTTGGTTCAAATGAATTTGAAATAAGACTGAGAGGCAAAAACAATAAGACACATGGGTGTTATTCCCCAACACACTCCATTCTCTAAAAATTCAAATAGGGACCCACCATTGTTTATATATATATATATATATATATATATATATATATATATATATATATATATATATATATATATATATATATTCCATATCAACCTTGATAACTCCCATATTAATTAAATATATACAATATTAAGGTTTTTTGCATAGTATAATTTTATTACAACTATTCTAAAAAGGAGAAAATAAAATCTTAGGCATCACTCTAGAATTATTTATCACCTTTGACTATTTTTTTTATTAAGGAAGAATTTATTAAATATCATGTTTTTATTTAAGGAACTAATGGGACTAATGAAAATATGTAGCTTGTTCAATATTTTATGTTTAGTAGGTTCCTAGAATTCTAGATCTTTTTATCCTTAGAACACAACAAGGGTCAGCATCACATTCACTCACAACTGACCAAAGTTATAATAATAGTTCTAAGTCTTTTTGAGAATCCTAATTCACAATATCATTCCATGTGAAATCATCTTGTTCATTTTTTACATTCTATGTTCAACCAAAAATTCTAAATAATTGGGTCAGTGAGAACTATCCACATATTAGAATCTCATAAACTCAGGATAGTTGGTCCTCATGAAAAGTTTTAAGTCCCTAATTTTTATGGAACCATAATATGGATCCACATGGTGACATATCAGTAACTTGGAGTCTATAGGAATAAAATACATAGTATAATTAAAAAAGGTTTCTATAATTATAAGATCATGCCAAGTGGTAAAATTTCATCAACCCATGTTCTAAAGGAATGCAATAGTAGATTATGTTCAAATATCACGAGTTCTCTAGATCATGCCAAGTGGAAGAATCCTATTCACCTAGATCAAATTAGTTTTAGATACATTAAAAATTAAATTTTATTAAATTTCCAAGGTTTGTTATGTGTTTTCATCACATAAGTTGAAGGCCTGATAGATAAAGTGCACAACCAAAATTTTTAAGTCTCTAGATCAATGTGAACCATCCATACAGTTAGATCCCATTAACCCAAGACTTTATAGTCAAATGTACATTGGTCAAAACCTTTTTTTCTATAGATTCTTGAGAACCATCCATGTGTCTTCATCTTAGAGGATTAAAAATTGTCAACAAGATGGTATAGAGGTATATGTGGTATTTTCTCTATAACCACAAGATTAATCCACATGGCATCATCCTGTTCACTCACTACCTTTTATAAAAGGTACATAGTCTAAATTTTAAAGACCCATGAGTTCATGATATCACATGTGGTGAAATACACTTAAGTCATGGCATGCATAGCATTCAAAATAAAGTTACAAAGTTGAACCCTCTAGGTAAACAAGATCCTAACATGTGTCATAATCTCTATAGTTTGGACCCTACTAAGACCAAGTACATATCAAAAGGTTCTAAATAAGTTACAAGATATAGATAACCATCCACATGTTGTGATCTCATCAACTTGGATATTTTCATTTGAAGGTACAAGATCAAAATCCTTAAAACTCTTAATCCATAAGTTTTCACCATATGGCATCATCCTCTACACATGGAACCTTTCAATAGAGGTACACAGTTTGGATTTTAAATAAACTTAAGTCCCTGAGATCATAATAGGTGGTATAATTTTGTTAATTCATAGCTTATAGATCATATAAATCATAATATTAAAGTATATCCATCTAGGTTAATGAGATCATGATAAATGTCATAATCTCATAAGGGTAAAGTTAGGACACCTAAGTGAGAGTTGATAGTTAGGATATAAGACAAAAAGTGAGGAATGGACACCTATTGTGAAGTAATGATTGAGCACTTAAAAGCAATGAAATTCCACCACATGGAAAAAATGATACTCACCAAAGCTAACTTACCAATTTAAAATTGAAACAAAAAATAAAATTAAAAGAAACTAATTTATTAACTTCACATGAACTAGGTTGGCACCCCTAGTTACTAATAGGCTGATGGGGGCATTCAAGTCTCAAAATTTAAGAAATATATGTAGAATAATGAAAACACCAAATCACTTTGTTATTAATCAATGAGCTGTTAAATGCAAATTCAAGCTATCAAGTCTTTAAGATCCATAGTTTTTTGTTAAAGAATTTGCAAATTTATTTAGCTAAAATATTATTATGAATTTTTCAACATAGAAATGTCTTCTTCATCTAAGTCACCTAGCCATCCCCCTTCCCAATACTCATTTAGACACTGAAATCATGTCTATCCCTTGGTCATCCTCCCCCTTGGTCTCCTTGGTCTACCCCCTAAACATTCCTAACCCACACACTTATTAATTTAAAAATAATTATTTATTTTAAATTAATAAACACCCCCCTTTGACACCTCACCCCGCCTTGGATACCTCTCCTTAGATGCCTCCCATCACCCTATGACCAATTTATGACCTATTTCAATCCTCTTGCACTTATTTAACCCACCTTCAACCATTTTCCCATGACCAACTGACATCGGAAGATGGAAGAATGGACAAAAGGCTATTTTTAGCCCTTTTTCCTATTCTTTTGCTATCAACATCGGTCAGTATTCGGCCGACGTCGGTGGTATCGCCGACGTCAATTTCCTTAAAACTACATTCTACATCCAGAATGTGGATCCTTCAATTTTCCAATCAGCCAACCTTCCAATCTTTTGACCTCTCTCACTCCCTCTCTCCCAAATGCATAGCAAGCATCACAGGGTACAGGTACTCTACATCAGTCACTCCACTCTGTAGGTAGTCTTCTACATCAGCAGCATCAGCAATAGGTCCCCTACACTTCTTCTTCAGCAGGTAAGAGGTAAGTATTCTTCTTTTGTTTCATCTCAATATTTCATAATGCTTTGATAATCAATCCCCATTTGCTACTTCTAAGTGCTATGAACCAGACTCAGCTATCAACCAGACTAGACTTGACTTCTTCCCAAAAAGGCTGAGAGGCCTTCCCCACATCCTTATCCCTTTTTAGCCACACTCTCTACCCTATAAGCCTAGCACAAACCCTGTATAAACTCTCAAACTACCATAGACCATTTTGCAAACCATTCTATTGACCAAGAACCCATCCAGACCCTATCCAAGACCATTGCCCTGACCGACATCAGCCACTACCCCTACCGACGTCGGTAGACTAACCAGCGTCAGCAACCTTAAACCAACCGATGATGGTAGACTAACTAGCATCGACGATTGTGGAAGGTAGATAGCACAATATAGGTACACATTACCTTTATTTCTTTTGTTTAGTATTTCATTATTTTTGTCTAGCAACATTCTCTTTTATCAAAAGTGGACTGTCATCCCTCGAGATAGTCTTTGCACTTCTGGGATCGAGCTTTGCTTGGAAGTCCACCATCCATCTATCTAACAATTTCCTTGTTTAAGTCTCTTTCTTCTAAAGGTGTCATCCTCCACAGCCAAAGAGGAGTCCCTACAATGTCTAGATAATGGTGCACAAACTTCATCCAGGTATCATTTAACCCCTGACCATTTATCTTAGTTTCTTACTTCCTTTGAATGTGGAACAGTGAAAACTTGTTAGAAACATTCTGGCATGCCCGGTGGGACCCTAGGAGTTCTCCTTGGGTTCATACTTTTTCTTCTAAAAGCAAACTTTTCATATAGGTGCATTAGGTCTCTTCTTGCATCTTTTTCCTCTATCTCTTCCAAAAGACACTATCAGCAAAGTTAAAAAGAATCCTTCTTTTTCTCTCTTTCTTGCATCTAGAGTAATGAAATTTCATGCTCTTAACCTTTTCTCAACTTGTCTGCATACGAACACACATTTCTATTTGGGCTTAAAAATCTATTGCATTTCATTTCTACCTAAATGCATACTTAGCTCTCACACCTAGTAACTTAAAATGCATTATAAATAAATCTTAGTGCACTTATGTTACATGACCTAACCACTTTCACAAATCAAACATCTTAACATACTTGAGACAAGGTCTGACTAGGATTTCATCACCTAGCGGATACCTTACCCTTTATGGCAATCTCACTTGGACTTCACTACCAAGGGGAAAGCCCACTCTATTCTCTAGCAAAGGATAAACTCTAGGGGAAGTATATACTGGCTAAGCGACCCAAATTATCACTGGGCTCGTGAAGTGAGGGGAGCTTACTCAGCACCAAGCCATGTACAGAACCTAACACAGATCTTGAGCACTAAAACTAACCTGAAACCAACTTTAGACTGCTTCTTCTAGGACCCACTCTACAAGCCAACTTCCCAAACACTCTTCTAATGCATAAGCCAACAAGACTCTAAAAAATTATTCTTAGGAATTAACGTTTAGGGTCTGCTTGTCTTCATCTATTTTTTTGTCTGTATCTAGTTCTTTAAGCTAGTGAGGGCGCATTTTTTTTGAGCTTCAAACAACTCAGAACCTTTTTTTCTTCCTTCCCAAGCACACAGTAATCGACATCGGTTTTACAATCGATGCCAGCAACCTATTTTCACCGGTATCAGTTATCTGACCGACGTCGGCCACTTTTTTTCATCGACATCAATTTTTCTACTGATGTCAGTCACTGTCAACAACTTTTTTTCCAAAATAGCAACCTTAAAACCCACCCCTTTTTCTACCAAACACACATTCTGAGTTTTTGAAATTGAAAAAACACAGTTTCTAGAACTTGACCCTTTTTGCCTTGAATGGTTTTGACATGTAGTCAAACCAAAATGCTTGTTGACCACACAAGGCAACAACCGCTTCCACCTTCACCCTCCATAACAAGTCCTCTAATGGGGTATCATTTAGACACTAAGACTACTCCTATCTGATCAACTCCAATTCAAACTTCAATTGTTCCCGAAGGGGATCAAAACTTTGAGAGACTCCTTGACCACAACGTCAAGGCTCTCCAACACTACCTCGCAAGAAACCAAACATGAGACCTTTCAGGTGAAGCGGTGATGACATCAACACCATCCACTACCCAGCCTCTTATGACTTAGGCTACTGCCTCAACCATTAACCCGACCATGGAAAATATGCAAAGTTTGGCCTCCCCATCTATTTTTGGACCGACCTCCATCGGGGTTTCATTACCCCCTCAACCACACGCAATTCAACCAAGTTCTACATCATACCAAAACTTGATTGTCTCGACTCCACACACTCTTGTGCCTATAAATGCAGGAGTGACAACCTACCCTTTTGCCAATGCCACCATTTAACCACCTTTAGTGGTATCTAGTCAACTCGTGCCCTCCAACTTTAGGACACAATCACTCTTGGCTTCCACTTATGTCCCTATGACTAGTCATCAATATGTTGTGCCTATACAAGCACAACCAACTATGTTATACGCCCCTTCTAGCACCTTCCAAGTGCCTTACAACCTAGGGGGAGCCCCACTTACAAATCCGTCAACTGATCTAATCAAGATGTTGATGGATAAGATGTCTAATCTTGAGACATCCATTTTCAGTTCAAGCAATGCTCTCTCATATGAGCAAATTTGTAATGAGCCCATTCATCCCTCTATCCCAATCTGACCATATCCAAGTTAGTGGGAGCTTCCTAAGTTTACTCATTTTTAGAGTAAGGAAGACCCACAACAACATCTACGAGTGTTTAGACATGCTTGTTATCTTATAGCACATGATGATGCGTTATTACTATGCATGTTTCCCATCTTGCTTTTTAGCCCTACCCTTAATTGGTATAGCTCCCTTACCAGTCACTCTATTTTTACATTCACCCAGCTAGCTCAACTTTTCCTTGACCACTTTTCGATCAATATCACCAAAAAGGTCTCCATCACGGACCTATACTCTATCAAACAGTTCGATGATGAATCAATTGCCAATTTTGTTGCCCATTGGAGAGCCTTAATCAACCAACTCTCCTTCTCCTTACCTCAAATTGAGCTCATTGAGCTCTTTTCTAGAGCATGTTCCAAGCACATCTCATCTACTTTGCGGGTTTAGACATTCCACACTTTTGACAAAGCTTTCACCATGGCCCGAAAGCTTGAACTCCATGCAGTCAAAGAGGACAAGGTCAAATTGTGAAATAACAACGCAAAATCCAATGACCCTTCTTTTTTCAAACCTTCTTCTTCCCACTCCAAGCCCAAAGGAGTGGCCAACACTATGGTCTTTAGATCACCATCATCAACCATAACCAACCAATCTCAACCTTCCACATCACAAAGCATCACCAAACAATTCCAACAATGGTATATACAGCATTGGTACACTCCAATTGGAGAATCATACGCTTCTATATTGGAAAAACTTGTCAAGCAGGGGGTCCTCAATCTCCCTCAAATTTGACCACCCCAATTTGACCCCTCAACACCTATCCCTGCATGGTATAGGTAAAATGACTTTTGTCATTATCACCGTGTCAAAGGCCATGACACAAACAACTGCAAAACCTTCAAGAACATTGTCCAAGACATGATAGACAAGGGTGATCTTGTTTTGGATAACCCAAACGTGCCAACAAATCAAAACATCAACATCTTTAGACAACCTTTCCCTAATCATCCCCCTAACCAAAACAACATTCAGACCATGACCAATGACCTTCAAGAGCGTAATATACACACAGTCAACACGGTCTCTCCTCTTATGCCTAACCAACCTCTCTCATAGTCTGAAGAGGTTAATCAACCTACTTGTCCACCACAGGTAGAGGAACCTTCCTCTCCTATTTTGCCTCCACCAATGGAGGATAATCCTCCATCCACACCTCTTTCACATGTGGGAGAATCTACCTTGACGTCTCACATATTGGAGGATGCCTTGATGACACCAATGTTGACTACCTCACCTTCATCCTTCTTATCATCAATGGGGGATCATACATTCCCCACTCCTAGACCACACGTCGAAACCATGACCATCTTTGTGCTCTCTCTGACTAAAGAGACAATCCCTTCTCCACCGAGAGAAGAACTTATCACCTCACCTCAATCTTTTAAATGACTAACTATAAAACCTCATGCAACCTCGTCCAAACCCTTGCAGTCATCTACCATGCCAAAATAGGTTAAATCCCTCAGTGTGCACCCTACATCCAACCTCACTCACCCACAAGTGATGGTAGACTTGAACCTCGCCCCACACAATAGTAGTCCTCACACTAAACCAAAGAAGGCTACTAAACCCCGTCAGAGAACTCCTCCCCCACCTTTGCCATTACCATCCATCTTCGCTCCACATTCATCTACTTTAGCAGGATTGCTCCCACATCTAACACCTCTCAACAAGAATGTGCCATCTCCACATGTGGCCATACCGCTAACTAAAAAGGTGACACATCAAACCCTCCAAACAACTCATAAATAGAAATCGTCAACCTATACTACAACAAAGAGCATAGACCCATTAATGGGTTCTTATGCTTTGATGTTATGTCAATTGTTGCAGTCATCTAGCATCGTCCTCCTGCCCATCAAGCCTTACCAACCTCTCGAACCAAAACCACCTTGGTTCAATGACACTAAAATTTGCTGGTATCATCGCACACTGGGGCATGACATTGAGCATTGTTGCACCCTTAAGGATGTCATCCATCAACATTTGGCAAAGGACACCCCTCACATTGTATCTTCTTCTAACCACATTTTTGACCAAGTACCGACACCATCTCATACTCCTCGAACATCCTCACCTAAATCAGGATCCCCATACAAGACTATGGCCCCTCAACCACCTCCTCAACCTTTATTCGAAATCAGCACAATCAATGTGGCTACCAGGCCCCAAACTATGAAGGATAAAGGAACAGACTAAACATCTACACCTTTGACATATCCATTATTCATCAAGACCTATCAACCAACACAGCCCAAGATTTCTATCTTGGACATGTCTCGACCATCATCTCTAAGGGAAATTCCTCCTAACCTCACTAGTCCACATGACACTTGGTATAAGTAACTCGTGGACTAATTGACATATTCTATCATCCCTCCCAAACTCTCTAGCAATAGACGGTGAGCTTTTATCAATAACACTACTCACTACACCATGATAGGGGGACTTCTTTACAAGCAAGGTCTCGATGACCTCCTTGTCCAATGCCAACAACATCCCGACCAAACATCAACCAACCAAGCCTCAACCAAGCCTCAACCAAACATTGACCTCAACCAAGAATTGACCAAACATCGACCTTGACCAAGCCTCGACCAAACATCAACCAACCAAGCCTCGACCAAGCCTTGACCAAACATTAACCAATATTAACCAAACATCAACCAACCCAGCATCGACCAAACATCAACCAACTTCTTACTCATCTCCAACATGTGACCAATTTGGAATGAAGCAAATGGGGCAAGTTTGCTCCTAATTGATTTAGACCTTACATCATAACATAAGCATGGGTTAGGGACTTATCAGAACCTGAGCCCCTTTATGCCTTGCATCTTTGACCAGTCTACTATTAGTCAAGTAATTATTCACTTGACGTTTAACTTGAGCTCAATCCCTTGAGAAACCTCCCATCATCATCATTCCTATTCCTTTTCAACCCTCAACCCTACAAACATCAGTTAACCCTTTTGTCAAGCATGAAATGCTTTGTCCTAATAAAAAGGGAAACCATCTAAACCTTTATAGTCAAGTCCATGACCAAAATTTTTTTTCAACAAAAACATATAAAAGTGGGATGCCTATTCAAAGGTCATAAAACTCTAAATGTAGACTGCTCCCTTGAAGGACAGCTGTATCATAATTATTGTAATTGATAGACTGCTCCCTTGAAGGACAGCTATTCAAAGACTTTCATAACATATAAAGCAAAATATAGACCACTCCCTCGAAGGATGGCTATGCCTAATTCTTGCTACAAATAGCACTATCTCAGAAGCTTCCTGCATCGATCAGCTTCACAACATGACCACAAAGCAAAACAACATCCCCATGTAGACTTCTCGTATCGATCAGTCTGCAAAAAAAAAATGACTGACAAAACTATAAAGTCATGGACTTGTCTATAGTCATTCTCTGGGTCACCTATAAAAGGGGAAAAGTTATCCTTGCTAAAAAGGGTTACACTTTCCCTCACATATCACATAATCATGCCTATCACCCCAACATACTCAAGGGATTTCGAGCTCACTTAACATCAAGTGATTCGATTACTTCTCTAACACAACCAATGGTCAACGACGTAATGCATGAATGGGGCTTTTATTTCTAAACAACCCCCTACCTATGCTATCATTATGGTCCTTGTCAATGAAAGAGCAATGCACCTTTCACTTCTTATACCTTTGGTCACATCCAACCAAATCATTTTCTCAACCATACCCAAACCAAACCAACCCAAACATTTTCAGACCAACATGACATCGTCCATTTCACATAGTTTCTATGGAAACCAATACACATGGAAACTATCGACCAGACACAATTTATGTCAAGCATAAACCATTACTTGCTGAAGCATAAATCATCTCAATTCATTTTTTTATCATACACCATCACTAATATGGAAAATTGCTAAGGGATGAAAGACCACATCACCAATGTTACAAAATACACCATCACCCAATATGGAAAAGGCTATAACATCATCTTACCCTCATCATTTATAATCATGACCAAAATCAATCTATCAACCATTTTGCCTCTTAGTCTGAACTACATTGGTCTGAGGCCCTTTCAACAAAGGCTATGTAGGCAGCACTCAGATGACATGACATCTTCTGGGGTTAGCTCAGCCACATCCATTTGTTCATCTATCTGATGGACAAACCATTTTGACCCTTTTACCACGACCATCCTACCCCTTTATTTGTTCATCTATCTGATGGACAAACCATCCTACCCCTCATCATTTAACCATGACCAAAACTAATCATCAACTATTTTGCCTCTTCACCTGAACTACATTGGCTTGAGGCCCTTCAGACAGGGGCTATGTAGGCAACACTCAGATGACATGATGTCTTCTGGGGTTAGCTCAGCCATATCCATTTATTCATCTATCTGATGGACAAACCATCTTACCTTTAACCATGACTTAACCTCATCTAACCCCTCCATAACCGACCCTCTTCCTCCCTTTTAGGGAGAACTACATCGGCCTGAGGCCCTAACAACAAGGGCTATGTAGGCAACACTCAGTTGACATGGGGTCTTCTAAGGTTAGCTTAGCCATTTCCTTCGTCACATTCCTTCATTCACCCATCTAGTGGACCATCTATCTCAACTCGACCAGGAACCTTGGAGATCGCAACTATCTCCTCTGACCACTTTTGAGACAACTCTGCCTTGGTTATTTTGATTGCCCTTGCTACCTCACGCTTAGTTAGCAAATTATCCCTGACCCCCACAAGTATTGGATCACACTCCAGTTGATCCCCACTACTTGTGGCCTTTTTCATGTTTTCCAAGAGCACTTCCTAAGCCTGAGATACTTGGAGCACAATGACCATTAGAGCTACAGCTTGGATCATTTAACCCAATTAGCTACGACTAAATGTTGGGGCCTGGTTATTTCAATTTTGGCACTCCTTGACCTTTGCCTATGACAATTTGACCTACCTATCGCGTGGTGTGGCATATGTGTAATTCCACCCTTTGTAGCGTTCACACCCTAACCTTCACTCTATCCATCCACTATCTATCAAATCGGCCCCTGATTTCAGGTTCCCTTCCCTCGACTCCCACTTTGAGGGGGAATACCTCATCATCATAATTGGGGAAACCTACCTCATCCCATACCTAGGGTAACTTACTCCTATTTTTGTCTTACAGTTTATCCAGAACAACCAACAAGACAAAAAGGGGCAAATGTAGACACTAGAATTGTGTCTATCCCTTGGTCATCCTCCCCCTTGGTCTCCTTGGTCCACCCCCTAAACATTCCTAACCCACACACTTATTAATTTAAAAATAATTATCTATTTTAAATTAATAAACACCCCCCTTTGACACCTCACCCCACCTTGGATACCTCTCCTTGGATGCCTCCCATCACCCTATGACCAATTTATGACCTATTTCAATCCTCTTGCACTTATTTAACTCACCTTTGACCATTTTTCCATGACCAGCTGACCTTGGCAGATGGAAGAATGGACAAAGGGCTATTTTTAGCCTTTTTTCCTATTCTTTTGCTATAGACGTCGATCAGTAGTCAGCTGACATCAGCAGTATCACTAATGTCAGTTTCCTTAAAACTACGTTCTGCATCTAGAATGCAGATCCTTCAATTTTCCAATCATCCAACCTTCCAATCTTTTGACCTCTCTTGCTCCCTCTCTCCCAAATGCACAGTAAGCATCACAGGGTACAGGTACTCTTCATCAGTCACTCCACTTTGCAGGTAGTCTTCTACATCAGCAGCATCAACAACAGGTCTCCTACACTTCTTCTTCAGCAGGCAAGAGGTAAGTATTCTTCTTTTGTTTTATCTCAGTATTTTAGAATGCTTTCATAATCAGTCCCCATTTGCTACTTCTAAGTGCTATAAACCAGACTCGGCTATCAACCAGACTAGACTTGACTTCTTCTCAGAAAGGCTAAGAGGCCTTCCCCACATCCTTATCCCTTTTTTAGCCACACTCTCTACCCTGCAAACCCAGTACAAACCTTACACAGACTTTCAGACTACCACAGACCATTTTGTAGACCATTCTATCGACCAAGAACCTGTCCAGACCCTGTCCAAGACCATTGCCCTGATCGACATCAACCACTACCCCTACCAACATCGGTAGACTAACCAACGTCGACAACCTTGAACCAATCGATGATGGTAGACTAACCAGTGTCGGTGATTATGGAAGGCAGACAGCATAATATAGGTACGCATTACCTTTATTTCTTTTGTTTAGTCTTTCATTATTTCTGTCTAGCAACATTCTCTTTTATCAAAAGTGGATTGTCATCCCTTGAGGAAGTCTTTGCACTTCTGGGATCAAGCTTTGCTTGGCAGTCCACCATCCATCTATCTAACAATCTCCTTGTTTAAGTCTCTTTCTTCTATAGGTGTCATCCTCCACAGCCAAAGAGGAGTCCCTACAACGTCTGGATAATGGTGTGCAAACTTCATCTGGGTATCATCTAACTCCTGATGATTTATCTTAGTTTCTTACTTCCTTTGAATGTGGAAAAGTGAAAACTTATTAGAAACAACTCAATTATAGGATCAATCAAGTATCTCAACAAAAAAATTTAAAGGGGTATTTTCATTTCCCCACTACTCAATTCTATGGGATGAGATTGAAAACATCAATCCATACTTAGTCCAGGACTAGATAAATGTGAAAGTAAAAGATATGTGGATGACTTACTACCAGTATAAACCATGGGCCTCCATAATTCACCCATGAAATCATAGGTAATTCCATGCATTGACCTACTTCATGATTTATTTTTCAATGGAACTATTACAAGAGACTATTTAAACCTAATACTTTGAAGGAATGTGGTCACTTACATTTTTAATGATGCTTTTGAGAAATATATATACTGCCTAATGCCTGAAATGACTTACAACTAGGTCACAACCAAAACCTGGCTAGATCATAACATAGTCAAAGGCAAGCTTAAGTAGTGGTTAGACAAGGGATAAAAATTGAACATTCAATGCACTATTTCTTTTTTTCCCATAACCAAATTTAGGCCAAGCATTAGGATGTCTATGGACTTTCTAAACAATTATATGGGTTTTCTAGTATCACCTACGTACATGAAAAATGGGTGCTTTTTCTAGATATAATTCTAACTTTTGATAAGATCATGGAACTTAGAGAGGTCATCAATGTTATAATCAAGGCACATATTCTCAAATATGAGGAAATACCACCAAATGGAAATTTTTACATGATGTCATATGTAATGGATGTGATCATGGGCATAGTGCATATAAGTTATAGGTAGCCTTGGGAATCATCCACAAATTACATGAATAATAGGGTTTGTGATGAATTCTCTCTACTATATGTTTATAGGTTCAAGATAAAAATTAAGAATATTTCAAAATAGGTATACCTAATGGTATACTAAGCTATTTATGGGTGCTTCATGCTCTAGATTTTATAAAACATAAGGAAAACTATTGTGAATATAGGAGACTATTGTCTCTATCCTGATCATACTATAATCAAGATAGAGGTAACTATGGCTACACATTTTAATATCCCTCATTTTTTTCCTTAAAAGGTAATTGATTAGGATATGGCCTTATAAATTTACAATAGTTTGGATTAGGACATAGCTGCCAAATATCAAGTATATTATCATAAGGCTCCTCTAAGAATAGACCATATGCAATACACATTAAGGAGGCACCTTAACTCAATAGGGACCAAAAACCACTATAAGCTAATTCAATAATATATATATATATATATTGAGATCCCAAGGGAAAAGTGAAGTAGTACCTTGGTAACCTTACAAGGAAGGGATTCCATATTCCATATGGTCATAAGAGCTATGATCATGACCCTATCTTCATGAATGTTACAAATTATTCTAATATCTATGGATGAATGACTCAACATAAAATTCATATGGTGTTATCCTAGGCCATCCAATATGATTATCCCATCATAATGGAGTAGGTGAATAAAATATTGGAATAAGAAAACAAGGCTGCAAGTCATTAGTGGCCTCAAACTTATGCTTCAATACACTAGATCATGATCAATTATCCTCCCCACCATAAAATAAAGCTAGTCTAAAGGAATAAAAATCCCCTTTGGGGGAATTATATCTCTAACTAATAAATAATATTCTAAAGGGACTATCATTTCCTTAATTGGTGACAACAATGCAGTCTCATGTAGTGACAAGAGCTTCATATCTTAAAAGTCAACAAATAACAACATTTTATTGTGAACCACTACTTCCATTGACTACAGTCTATTAGGTAAGTCTCCTTGAGTTTCTAAAATGTTTTCTTTCATCAATATCTTTTATATTTTCAATTTTAACACCTCCATCTCTTCCACTTGTGCTTCCTATAATTATAATGTTTGCATCCCCTATTTATCCTACCATTTATAATACACTACCACCTTCCACTATTGATGTCACTTAATTCCCCACTCCATCCACTTTAGGTCAAACCCCTACAACTTCCAAGCCATTAATAGTCACCTATAAGAGGAATCCCAAATACTTTTACCTTCAAATGTTCCATTAAAATAATAACCTATCACATGACCACTTACCAAAGGAGGCCTTCTACATGAGAAATCAGAGGAGATAAAGGAGAGGCCTGCAATAAGAATAAAATAAGTGTAAGTTATCTAGGTGTTGTAAAATGATGAATAAGATAAAATATGGGTAACTTAATAGGAATGGGTCTCTAGAATAGACATAGAGCTGAAGAGGAAACAAATATCTTTGAGACAATAGATGAAGAGGAATTTTTAGACATAAAGATATTGGGGGAAGATGAAGTAATATAACAAGGAATGGAACTTGGAGACCAGAGATTAAAGGTAGATGCATAGTTCACATTGTAATAAGTCCCTACACTAGGCCTCACTCAAGCATATACAACCTCAAATCTATGTTTCTCCCCTAAATTCACTTATTAAATATCATCCCCTCTAATAGATACATCAAATGCTAGATCAAGTACATAAGTTATCATTAAATAGGAAAGTTAGACTTTGAATAAGGTCATGGAATCCCTCTTTTATTCTATTATTGTTAAATATTTTCAAATGGTCAATCTACCATCAACTAGCCAAAATATTGCATCTCTCCCTAATTGAGTCCTTATAGAGGTATTGTAAATAAATATAGTCATTTTACCCCCATGCTCACATTGAGAAACATGTTTTTTATTATTGAATTCTAGTCTCTAATTATTTAGCTTATTTTATTCATTTGACCACTTCCTTAATAATGTCTAGGCATCAAGACCTTAAAAATAACGTCCATTTTGAATAATTGGTCACTATCTATATCTTCAACCCCTAAGCCCCACCAATCCCATATACCCAATTGGATTTGTTCATATCTCAATCAACCCCAACTAAATCCTCAATAATGATTATCATCAAAACTCTACAACAAACCAAATATGTAGTTTATACTATACCTTAGAGGATTCCTCTAGAATGGAGTAGGGTCACTCCTTTGCTTCCCTAAATAACCATCCAAATAATTTATTTCATGATTACACTATGTTTCATATCACCTTCCATTTCCCTAGAGGATAGTCAACTAGAAGATTGAGGATAACTCAATTTACCTTCCTGGTTCAAGGAGTCATAAGAGAGGAAGAAAGACAAGATGGGTTTAGTCCTCACTAAATTTCTTATGATAAGTACCCACTTCGACAATAAGAGTGGTATAATTTAAAGAGTGAGGAAGAGGAAGGTATTGGATAAAAACATAAGGGAGGAATTAATATTAGAACAAATATAAAATATATTCCCCCTCGCTAAGAAACAAATTAAAAGCTTGAATGACCCCACAAAGTATATAGAGGAATTTTGTGATTTTATAAACATAATAGGGAGGAAATGAATTAAATGTACTTAAGTTAGGGTTATAATAAACAAATACTACCCCAATGGTATATTATTCAGTCTCCTAGATAGATTGTATATAATGTACAAAGTACATCCACTAGGCTATATGATATTTTGAAGATAATCATGACTTATAGGGGCATGTCACAACCCAAATGGGGAAAATAATAAAGTTATAGAACCAATTGAAATAAATTGATAAAAGACTCAAATTATTGGTTCAATTCATAAGAAATAGTGCATATAATCATTTGAATTTTATGACTACATAGGAGGCAATTTAGGCCCTAAACTATGTAATTTTGAAGAGAGATGATGCTTTTCAGTGGCACACTCAAATGAAAGTTTTGATAACTCAATTGGAAATATAATAAAATTAGGCCCTTGATATTTTTAATGATATGAGTGTCACTATAATAATAAATTATATAGGATAATTAATAAATAAGACCAATTTTGATGCACTTATTAAAGTAGTTGTTGATAGTTTTAAAGCAGAGGTGAAAAGCACCATGTATAAAACATGTGAGGAAATTTCATAGCCTATAAATTTTATAAAGGACAAAGTGACTAAAGTAGAGGCAATCAGGGTAGGATAAAAATTCTCTAAAACTAAGCATCAAATGTTGATGATTGAAGTTGGTAAAATATTCAAACCTTATATGTTCAATTTTGACATTATAAATAAAGAGTTCAAGTCTACCTATGCATTATTCAAAAATCTAGAGGTTATTATTAGGATAATGTCTACTACTCAGCTAGTATCTACATTAATAGTTCAACCTCAATGGCCAATTATTTAGGTAGTACATGATCTTCCATAGTCATTGGTGTTTCATCAACAGGAACTATTAGCTCTTTGTCTACAATAACTCCATCAACTTTAGTTGTCATGTCAAGTTCATAGTTTCCTTGTTCTTTGGGTGGTGCCAAATTGGAACCATAGTTAAATATGAATGTATATATTTTCATGTATCCTATTGTTAAAAATATTCATATCTTTATTCTATTTTTGGAATGTATATATTTATATTGTAACTATGCAATTTTGGGTGGCTATTCTATTTTGTATCTTGTACATCCATATTGTGCATGAGCCCTAAAATTAGAAGTTGTAATTTTAGAATTTTCTTGGAAAATGAGGAAACCTCTTCCCAAGATTATATATATTTATATCCTCCTGATTCTAAAGGGAGGATAATTTTGGTCATTAATATTAATAATAAATTCTAAGGATTGTTTTACAATTTAAATTAATGTGCAAATATATTCTTCTCCAAATATATGAATCTTTAAATAATTTACTTCATTCTATTATTTTATTATTTAATTTGTGTATAATTATTTTTTAATACAATCATTCATATTGTGTAATAGCTAATTTCAATGCTTTATGTGTAATAATCATAATCTTCCTTTGTATATGTGCAATTGTAATCTTAAAAATAAATCAACCTTTTATTATGTGAATTAAAATTTAGTGTATTCTTTTTTCCTTATAATATTACCTATGTTTTATTGTCTATGTGCTAACAGTAACTTGCCATAAGCATCAGTTCTTTGACTACTTTTCTAACCCATAGTTAAAAACCTAGTCTAGAAAGGTTTCATCTCTGACTTATTCACAAATCCTTATTTTTTACCCTACCCTTCTTAATTTTGAGTTTATTTTTATTATTAAAACCTTATATTGTATTCATAATCAATCCACCCATATTAATTATATCTAAACTTGCATCATACCTAAACCATCTGAGGTAAGTAATTACTTCACTCACCACTATTCCACCACTAGGTTGTTCACAAAACCCAATACCCTAAAACTCATTCCTTATAGTGAATATTTCTTGACCAATAATAAAACATTATAGGTTACCTCATAAGTTTCCTTATTGTGCATAAAACTCACATCAACAATGGGGAGTATAAGAGAAAAAAAACATTATCCTTGTGAATTATTCACAATTCTCAAGCATATTTTTTTAGATTATTGAGACTGAAATGACACCATCTTTCCAAATAATATATTATAGAGGTCTAGGATTATGATTTTTGGATGAGAATGAAATGACAAAACTGTTGTAATTGAATTTAATTAAAAAATTATTTAAAATATATACTTATGCATTAAATCCAAGGTAAGATAACAACCTCTTTGTGTGATAAAAATGTAGAATACCCTAATATATACCTAGAGACTATTTTAGGTATTGATAATCAAACATTTGATTCAAATATGTTAGATTAGAAAATCCATTATTAAATCTTATGATTCATAACCATCTTATAAATCATATTAAATCACAATATACTGATGGGTTTGAATTCTTATATAAGAACCTTATAATAGAAGAACTTGGTAGTTGCATTTTAGCTCATATAGTGCAAGTAATTCTTTAAGGCGGGTAGGTAGAAGGCATAATTTTCTTATCAATATAAATTTCTCTCTATAAATCATAAGATATATTATAAATGATGTATGTATATATGTATATGTGTATGTCTGTATGTATAACATAATCTTTTATCATTATGAATCTAACTAGTGATAACATAGCTACAACATAATTCCTTTAGAAAATAATAGTGTTTTAATTTTCCTTTTTTTCTTAATCCCACTATTAAAAACTATCATTGTAAATAATTACATACCCATCACTTAAGGTTTTATTTTTTATGATTTTTTAAATCACATTACTAAAACAATTATAATAAATAATTAGGTACCTATCGCCACCATTATTATTATCATTAATTTTATTCTATGTTTCGTTACTTGCAAAATCTTAGTGTTTTTGCTCCTAAAAAATATTTTTTAGAACAATTACATAGCCCTCAATTATGGTTTTATTTTTCACAATTTTATAAATCACATTACCAAATAATATTATAAAAAATAATTACATACCCGTCATCACCATTTTTATCATGATTATTTTTCTCTTGTACTTCCTCACTATCATAATCTTAGTACATTTTTACTCTAGCTTTCCCTTCCATCTCATTATTTCTATTCCTTTGCTTCTTCCCTTCCATCTTCCTTTTCTCATAATTTCTTTTTATAATTTTAACCAAGATATCTTCTAGTGTTTTTTATTTTTTTGGTGTGAACTCATTCAGTAAATATGCCCTATTTGTTTTCAATTTTTAGAAATTTATTCTTTAATTAGTTTATATCTTTTTCATTTTTTAATATTTTTCTATTTTATATTATTAATTTATTTTCTTATATAAAATTTAATTTTGGGTAAGTTTTTATTTTTTATTTTTTTTAATTTTATATAATTTATGAAATATGTCATATATTTTTTATATGTGATATTTTATGATTATATATCACCTTAGTCTTATACACTTGTCAAACTCAGACATTGGTTATTCCTCTCAGTTCTTTACATTTCCCATTTTTACAAGTTTCACATTTTATCTATCTTTGTGCCCCTTGGCCTATACATATTATTTTAATTAGTTTTATATTGATGACCTAGGTCTTATATATTTCCTAAAATGCTTAAAATATATTTTCCTTTAATCTTTATAAATTATAAACTTGTACCTACTTTTCTACTCCTTGGACACTAAGATTTAGGATAGACTATAGCAAAGATGCTACAATCCTATCTTGACATAAGTGTCCAAATCCCTAAAGTCATCCAATTTGAAAATTAAATGTATCTTAATGTTCACCCTAAGTGCCTTAATTTGATTTATTACTCCAAAGGGATTGACATAAATACAAGATCAACTTCCATTCATTCCTTAGCTAGTATTCAGATAAAATGGCATTTAAAGAACATACAATTGAATAAATATTTTTGATTTATTCTTATTTCCATACTAATCATAGGTATTTCACATCTATAGGTATAGATTAATAAATGAGTATCCCAAGAGCTCAATTTTTAAAGTTACAAGCTAGGTCACTATTATACTTACTTTGTACATGTATGATTCACACACAAGCCAACACATAAGGGAGAAATACATGAGTTTGAGCCCCTCTTCTAGATTATTTTATATGTAGGCAACACCCTCTGATAATGGGGCCTTTGGGGTCATCTCGATACTATGTGCCCACTAAACCATTTTCCCTATGGTCATTATGAATATGGACAACTAGGATTTTTCCATTTCATAAGGAGTGACAATCCATGACCAAGATCTGAATACACCATATCAAAAGTGATCAAAACCCATATGCATCTAGGTGGTTGTATCCTATTCTGGTAGGTATTCTAAATAGGACACTAACATTAAACCTAGACATTGGCATCAATGAAACCATCCTAGGCTAATGTTACTATCCAAATCACCATAAGTGTCAGGTCCAAAATTTGATGACTATTCCAAAATTTTATTCCATCCTACTTTATACTTGTTCCATATCTAGAAGTGTGTTAGTATTATAACAAGATAAGTACATCACTTCTTTGTCATTTATATACCTAACATATTTTTACTTTCCATATTTAGACTATCTCAACATAATAAATTTAGTGTATGCTTATATCTAAATTTAACTTTTAATTGGCATTCTATAGATCTGATTATGAGCCTTGTGCCATTTCATTTCTACATACCCTCTTAATTCAAAATAAAGGGTTAATGATAATATCACATTAGATCAACATTTTAGGGTTAAATATTTGGTGAACCCAATTAGTTTGAATGTAATTTTTTTTTATTCTTAAGATTTTAAACTAGCTAGGGTTTTAGATTGTTGTACTTTTTAATTTATTACTTTTACTATCTTAAATACAACCTAGGCATAGCCATAGATTGGGAGGTGTGACTATTGATCATATTAATCTTTCCCTCTAACCATCTAAGATGTATCAAAACAATGATAGATATCATACCTTAGACCATGATGATAACCATGTTGATAATGTAAAAAATACTAATAGGGTTATCATAGAAGAAGATTCTAATAATGAAAACCATGAAACAAATGAAAATGATAAAATATGCCATGATCATCTGATAAAAAAGTTTACAAAATTATAGTGCAAACATCCCTCCCCTTGATCACATTACAATAAAATACATCTAATGGGAGCATGGGTTATGTGTTTAAACCTTTTTTTCCTTAAAAATACTATTAATACATCTATCATGGGATTACCTATTGTTTCGACATAGATATTGGTTTCAGTGCCTATTATTACTCAAAACATGTTTTCATCTCATTTGGTGATACTCAAATTGCTAATTTGAATCCCACTAGGCCTACAATTCAATAACTCTTTTAAGTTATAAATACCTTAAAGGACAAGGTTATAATCATTGAACATGATGCTTTAAAATCCCTTCATGTTATAGATTTAAAAAATGTGTTTCATAACCCTCTTGAACTTGATATCTCTTTTCACCCCTTTCTAACATGATTTGTTACACTTAAGTTCACATTTTATGATGGAAAAGGTGATACTAAACAACATCTTCAAAACTTTTATGTCGCATGCCTTGAATATGTTCTAATGATAAAATTTTAACTAAACTACTTCCAAGAAGCCTTAATGACTATGATTTGAGGTGGTTCTATGATTTACCTCTCCAATCTATAAAAGCATTAAAAACCCTTGCTAATCAGTTCTTAGCACATTTTTCCATTATTATTTATGAAAAAGTCTCATATGCCCAAATTACCAAAATCAAACAAGAAACTAATGAACCTATCAATGAATATGTCTTGAGATACAATACAATGCTAACTAAAATGAACAATATTATGGTAGACAAAGAGTTGTAAGATATTTTCAAGAAAATTTTACTTGCTCCTTTACATGAGTCTATTATCTTTAAGAAGTTCAAAGGTTTTTTATGACTTATGCCATGTTGTATGAGACCGTGAAATGAAACTTATGTCATTGAATAAGCTCAAGTATGTAATAAACACACTAGCTACATCTACATCTAGTACTAAATTCATAATTAAACCAAGTTATAAGATAAAACATCATGATCATATAAAGGAAACAATCACCATAGGTTACACAGTTTCATAACAACCTAATCAGCTCATCCTATCTAATGTACCAAAGAGACAAATCTCATGTTTACCTGATTCCCTAGTTTCATTACTCCCATAGTTACTAAAGTGTCAACTTATATCTCTCCCTCATCCTATTGAGGTTGATATGAGTCTAGCTCTACCCAAGGATATGATGTGAATGCTTATTATGATTATCATTAAGGACTAGGACATTCCAAAAGTAGATGTTTTATCTTGAAACATAAGATCCAAGATCCTATTGATGACCAAAAACTTATATTTGAGGAACCTCCAAAGGAATCAATCTCACAACCTAGAGATCACCATAAATAGAAAACATTTAACAATCCTTTACAAGACCATTCTATGAAGGAACCAAGAATGAAAATGGCATATAATGCACATCCTCCTCCATCACATTATGGGCACCCACTAGATGGGATTATTGGTACTTACACATGAAATATACCTTTTATGGTTTAGAGACCTTATATTTCCTTTGATGATAGTGAATTTAATGATGATGATTTTAATATTCATTCTTTATTCATTTGAGCATACCTTGAAAAATAACCCATACATAATGTTATGATTGATAATGGTGTAAATAAAAATGTGTGTACCATGATGTTACTTATGTACTTAGGTTATACTCATCATGATTTATATCCTTATAATAGATTAGTTAGATAATTTTATGGAACCTCCTAGAAGGTTCTTGGTGATATTAACTTGCCTTTATAGGTCAATCCCACACATATGGTTACCACCTTTTTAGTTATCCATTCTATAGACATCTTTGATATCTCATTAGTAAGACCTTAGATACACGCTCTTTGAGTAGTACCATGTATAATAAATGGGTGTGTTAAATACATTCATGCTAGTTGGGTAAATAAAATTTAATAAATTCCATATGATCATCCTATTCAACAAAAGAAGCTTATACCCATATAACTATCTATCAATCCTACTAAGGTTGATTTAGTATAAAAGGAAACAATAGGCAATCCCCTTTACTAGGTGTCCAATACTTGAGAGACCATTATATCAAATACATACAGTGCATTCCAAAAAATACCCATATTCTACTACACACCATGATCAAATATCTAGAGCACCTAAAAAGGTACATATTACTAATATGTTAAAGAAATAAACAAACACTCGATGAGTTCCAAGAACCACTACTCTTGTTAATCCTACTATTGATTCATGACCATAGAGTCCTCTTATACATATTCAAAGCACCATTATTACCATAATGACATAAATTTCACCTATATATGCTCCTTGTCAATGTAAATGAGTTATTACACTAGATGCATAGTGGGGAAATATCTGACCATCCATTGAATGGAATCATAAGATGATCCTACCTCTTAAAAAATTACAAAAATACCAAAAAAATCATAAACATATAAAACTCCAAAAACATTTTTGAAGTTACATGTTATATTGGCTCCTTGGCATCCATGTGTTAGTTCCATGTTGATGGATGACATACTCAATTACTCTTACATACACATATGTGTCACACTTCTACTTAAGTGTGATATAGGTATACAAAGATACATGATACATTCCTACTTTAGATGTTGGGATTTATCTCTACTCATGTCATATGGACATTGGGGGCATCTGCTTCTTTGATATTTATACTTGTAGTTTATATGATTCAATGATCACTTTACATTTTCATGTTTGAGATTCCATATGTACTTACATGTGCCTATTATACATGATTATATCTTACACAAGGTACTTCATATGTTATACACTTGACATACTTTTCCTTACACATTAGATTCATGGGCTGCTATAGCATGTTTATGTTGGTTGCTTATGCTTTAATTTATGTACTTCCTTGAGTGTCTTACCTTGTTATTGTATTCCTTATTCGAGCATTTGAATATGTTTCTTTGCTTGTATCCCTTATGCCTATGTATGCTTGTATTGACATTTTCATGTGCCATTTTTTATTGTAGTACATTTGAATGTGTCATTCTTACTTTTATGGATATTTTAATAAGTCATGTCCCTTTGATTATGTAAAATTTGAACATGCGCCTTATTTATGGTCTCCTTAGACCATTACCTTTTGACTTACTTTTGATTACTCTTGTGTGTGTGCTTAATTTGTTTGATGAGCTTTTAATATTAATATCTATAAGTTACCATGATATTTATCATTCATCGTATGCCTAAATGTGATGACCAGGGTTTTTTTTAGTAGTGAATATTCATTAATTCATGAATATTCCATTTTTAAGATTTTGGTTTTGGAAGTTTGTTAAGGTTAGTATATGGGATAGGATCATCAAAATTTTAAGGATATATTTTTTTTGGGTTGGATCACCAACCCTTTATATTAATATATAAGATTACACTTAAATTCACCAAATATATATAGTAGATCCCCTGAGATACCATCCTAGGCAACAAGTAGAACTAAAACTAGAAGAGCACAAAACTGAACAATAGTAGCAAATGAAGAAAATGAAATACAACATTAAATAACAAAACTTAGTCTAGTCATTCGGTTTTACCATTTGGATATGTTGTTTAGTTGCACCATTTAGCTCTACCATTTGGCATAGGCATTTGGCTAGGCCATTAGGCTATGTCATTTGAGTGTGTCATTTGGCTATATCATTCATCCATGAAACTTGGCTATATCATTCAATTTCAATATTCATCTATGTTATTTGTCTAGGTTTTTCAGCTTTATCATTTAACTATGTCATTTATCTCTACCATTTAGCTAGAACATTTAGTTGTGTCATTCAGTTAGGTTATTTTGTTGTGTTTTTTATCTATGTTGTTTGACTATGTCATTCATAGTTTGGCTCTATTATTTGGCTTGGCCATTCATATGTGTTGTTTAAATGTGTTATTCAGTTATGTCATTCGACTCATACATTTAGATTCATCATTTGATTCAGTCATTTAGATTTGTTATTCAACTTAGGGGTTATATCAAGAAAAACATTGACAAAAAAATTCACCATCACCCATAGATGATTTGCCATACTAATAAATCAAATTTCCCTAGATTTGCTAAATATTTCCAATAGGTTTTCTATTAGGGCCTCTTAAAATTAACCTTGGTGATCACATTGGTTATATTCACTTCAATGATACATTTACCTATGCATGTTCCCTTCTATAGTCTACATGGTTACATTTATTGATTATGCAATTGTCTTATCCTTTTGAGGTGAGGTAATGACTATTTTCTATATTTCCCTCACCTCAAAAGGGGGCATATTAGTGGGGTCATGGCATAGAGTCATGTTCTCCATGTTTGTCATAGTTTCTAAATTTAGTGGGGGCATGTTTTAGAAGCATGTTTTTCATACTCATTCAGTATATGGTACTTATATTATTTTTCAAATTTAGTGGGGGTATGTCATATGGGCATGGCTTCTACACATTCATAGTTATTATAAGTCTGGGCATGCTTTAGAATCATGTTTTCCACATTCATTCATTATATGTTACTTATATCAATTCCTAGATTTAGTGGGGACATGCTCTAGAAGCATGTTCTCCACACCTATTAAGTATTTAGCATCTTCATATTATAATGGGGGAATATTTTGGAAACATGTCCTCCATGTTGATACTTATATAATTTTTCAAATTTATCCATATATAGTGGGGGAATGCTTTATAATCATTTTCTTCACACTTACACAGTTATTTGAATTGGCTAAAGCACATGATTATATGATTTAAATTCTTAGTTATGGTAAAATTATATACATTGGTACTATTATTATACATAATTTTATCAAGAGACACATATAAAGTGCATATGCTATGTAACATGTACTTAATATTTAAAAATATAAATTAGTTTTATATTCTAAAACTATTTTATGGATTATTACCATATCATGGAACTTTTCATACTAATACCCCATAGACTTTTATAAACTTTTATTGGGCCAATCTACTACAGTAGTTGGTTCATTTTTAGTATGGTTGAGGTGATCAAATCACTCAATATTTCCATTTTTTAGGTTTTAATTGATCATCTAGCCTCACCAAGTTTTAAGTATCATTGAGTTTTATGGTTAAGCTAATCTCAACTGTCGAGAGGCAATTCACTTTTGATCCAAAGTTGGGGGCATGTGCCTTCCAATATCTCTTTCTCTCTATATATCTATCTCCTTGGATATATGTAATTTAAATATTTATCTATATTTTTACTAATCTTGTTTTTAAAGCCTTGAAATGATATACCTTTTTCAAAAAAAATTACAATAGGAAAATTGGTTACATCGACACATAAGAGTACTCTTAAATCTTACTTTTTCATTTTTAATATATTTCAAGTACTTTTAACCTAAATTATATTCATTGATTTTATATTTTAACATGTTCCTAGTTACAATTCAATCACCAGCAAAACACTCAAGTTGGGAACATGCAAACAAGGTGCGCATACACAATCAATTACACATTAATTTATTATAAACTTGAAATTTTATTACTATATTAAATTAGGAAAAGTTAGATGATATTTTATTATTATATATCACCTCAATCTTGTACACTAGAAAACTCAGACCTTGGGTGTTCCTTTTAGGTATTTACCTTTCCTACTTTTATAAGTCTTACATCTACTCTATCTTTGTGCCCCTTGGCCTATATCTCTTAGTCTAACTAGTCTTATGCTGATGACCCAAGTCTTATATATTGTCTAAAATACTTGAAATGTAATTATCTTCTATCTCTATAAGTTCTAAACTTGTACCTACTTTTCTACTCCCTAAACACTAATGTCTGGGATAAATAGTAACATTGATGCTACTATCATATCTTAATGTAAGTGTATATTTTTATAAAGTCATCTAATTTTAAAATATAATGTATATTAATGGTCAGCCTAAGTGATTTAATGAAATTTATTACTCCAAAAGGATTGATATAAATACAAGACCAAGTCTCATTCATTCCTCACCTGAAATTCAGATGAAAGAACATTCAAAGAGAAATTTTAAAAATCTTCCCTATTTATCTGTATTTCCATACTAGTCATAGGGACTATACATCTACAAGTTTTAAGTCCTAAATGAGGATCCCAAGTGCCTGATTTGATAAGTTATAATATAGGTCACTATTTTACTTGCTTTACACATATTATATGATTCACACATAAGCCAACACATAGGGGAGAACTACATGAATCTAAGGCCCTCTTCTAGTATATTAACTGTGTAGGTAGTTCCCTCTAATAGTGAGGTCTTTAAATTCAGCTCAACACTATGTTCCCACTAACCCATTTTCCCCCAAGGTTACTATGAAGATGGAGAACTAATGTTTTTCCATTTCATAAGGAATAGAAATCCATGACCCAGATTTGAATGTAATAGATGAAGGTGAAGCAAAACCCATAAGCATTCAGGTGGTTGTATCATGTTACAATAGGTACTCCATATATGACACTAATGTCAAACCCGAATAGTAGTGTTGACATAACTATCATAGGTTGACATTATTATCCAGAGCATCAAAAGTATCAGAGCTAGAATCTAATGACTATTTCAAAATCTCCTTCTAGCATATTTTTTACTTTTTCTAGATATAAAACTAAATTAACATCAGAACAAGATAAGTACATCACTTATTTTTCATTTTTATATCTATCATAGTTATAATTTCCATATTTAGACTATCACAACATAATAAATTTAGTGTATGCTTATATCTGAGTTTAGCACTTAATTGGCCTAATATAGATATGATTATCACCCTTGTGCCATTTCATTTCTACATACCCCTTTAATGAAAAATATAATGTTAATGATAAAATCACATTAGATAAACATTTTAGGGTTAAACATTCTTATATTTTAGGTATATAATTTTATATTGGTATTCATGTTTTTTAGTTTTCTATTTTTTTTATTATCTTATTTTCTTATATAATTTTTTTTAATTAGTTTAATATAACCTTATATATAATATTACTTTTAGGTTCAATTTTATTTTTATCATAGGATTTTTTTTAAATATAATTTTGTATAATTTGATTTTTTTTTTTTTAAGTTTGTTTTATTAGATTTTCTAATTTATTTTACTTAGATATTTTAAATACAAAGCTTATATATATACTTATTTATTTAATAAATAAATAAAGACTTTTAAATTAGTATAATAATATCCTTGACAATATTACTACTCTATATGTATGCAAATGTTGATACCACCAAAAAAAATTGTATCATCTTCAATGGTGTTACAATTAATTTATACCAATTTTTTTTTGCTATAATTATTTATTATTTCATTAATATTTATGAATTTTATTTATTATTAGTTATATCACTTTAAATTAAACATTTATTAAAATTAAAACTCTAGGCCACATGACACTCCCTTTTCTCTTTATTGACACTCTTCCCTCCAATCATATACATAGCCATTATTATGGTCGATATTTAATTTCAATGGTTTGTATCTTGTCTATGTCAACCTATATGCCACCATAAATATATTGGAAATAGCATCACTTCAATATTGGATGGATGAGGAGATCCTCATTTTCAAATAATTTTTTATGGTATATTATTCTATCTATTGGTATCCTTATAAAGTTTATTATACCATGCTAGTAAATATTTTGAGTGATATAGTTTCTATCTCAATACACTTATCTTTGATTTATCACATAGTTTAACCCATTGAAGGGTTTTATGTTTATTAACAAATCCATCATCTATTATATTGTATTTAGGGGTTTGATATCATCCATTATCTATTTCAAGGAGAAGATCCATTAAAATGCATGGGTGATCTTGTGGTCAATCATCTTCTAAGCATGGGAAATATCCTAAAGGGACACCCAATAGTTGTCAAACTATGGCCCATAAATAAATATAATAAAAATATAAGGAACAATAGAGGTCCAAAAATAAACCCTCGCCTAAATTTTTTGCCTTATAATCTTAAGCCACCCCAACTACCTTAATGTCTCAATCTAATACACAATTGATTATAAAAAGTAATCTAAAATATGATAATGTTGTTACTATCTCACATGATATTTTTTATACATCATACCCAATTGATGGATTACACATCTAAAAATAACCATATGACATTAATTTTTCTCTTGTATGACATTTCCCCCTCTAATCATAAATAAATCCATTTTGATGGTTGGTCTCTTGGCCTTATCAACCTCTATCTCACCAATAATTCCATGGAGTTGAAATAGCATTGGTAATTATTGGTAGAGGATCTTCCCATTTTATTACTATAAAAGGATATTCCCATTTTCAAATAGGGTTTTTGTGATGTATAATTTTGTCTATTCAAATCCTTCTAAAATTTCCTATACCAATCTAAAAAATATTTTGATTTACATATTCTTTATCTCGATGCACTTATCTTTGGATTTTCATAGTTTCACCCATAAAAGTGTTCCATATTATTACTAAATCCATCATATATTATGTTATATTTTGGATTTCAATATCATATAATGGAAATTTCAAGGAGAAGGTCCATTGGAATGTCTAGGTGATCCTATGGTCAAATATTCTTCTAGGTATGGAAAAATATTAATCTTCAATGTAGGTGATTGATTCCATGTTGAAATATAGGACACATGGAAAATTTAACTCAATAACTATTCCTAAAATGTTACCAACAAACACTTTTCCTTTTTAAAATTCATTCAACACCATTCTTTACACTTTTCTCCGCATCGTTTGTACACCATTCACCACAATATTTCACACCTTATTTGATATCCCATTCCTAGACTATTCACATGTTTTTTATTCACGCTTATAATTTTTCCTATGCCCATTCCACACTATTCACCACCATACTCATGCATCATTTACCAAACCATTTCCCATAACATCTACTAGCTCATTCATGCACTATTTTTAACACCATTCTTTATTGAAAGTTTACTTTAAAACATTGTGCCCCCTAGACACCATCCCTTATTCATTCCCATTCCAAAATCATGCTCCCCACACCATTCCAAAACCAAATCCCACATTTTATCCATTATATTCCTACACCATTCATAACACTATTCCCAATAGTACTCACACACGATTCACCACCCTATTCTCATTATTTCCTTATTCATTCCAACATTGTTCCCCATTCTCATGCATATTCCACATGATTCATAACCCCACTTATACATCATTCACCACACCATTTCACACGTGGTTCACCACCCCATTCCCACTTTGTTCACCATCCCATTCCTATACCTATCTTCATAATATTTCCAACACCATTCTTATACCATTTGACACCCCTTTACAATAATTTTTCCATGTCCATTACCCATACTATGAACCATAAATAAATCTAATAAAAATAATAGGAACAATAGAGTTCCAAACAAAAATACTCAATGGACCATTTTTTACACCACTCCTAAACCATCACCCTCTGCCTTAGTGTCTCAATCCATCATGTAACTACTCATGGAAAGTACTACATTAACTATTTTATTTTTACTAGCTTACAATATTTTTTATCTACATCTCAACCTTCAATGGAGGTCATACTTCCACATTATACTCTAAGCCACATGACACTCTTATTCATTATCATTTTCCTACACTTTTCTTTATTTTCAAGCTTGGTGTATATTCTACTCTTAGCTTCATCAACATAGATACTAAACAGTTAGCTTACTAAAAATTGAATTTATGAATGCTTATGTTCCTAAATGTGTCAAAATAGAGATGAAAAAGTATAGAAAATTAAATGTAAAACTTGATAAAACATGAACTGAATTAATTAATGATCAAATCATAATTTAACCATAAACATTTATCCTAGAGAAACCCAAGTGGTAAACATTCTAATGGGTAAGATAAAATTCTCACCTGCCACTATGAAATGCAGCAAGTATACAAGGTACTAGCTATTATGGGCTTCATGGATAGTCATTTCAATACCATCCTATTCAAACTCATATACAATGAATTTTATGCACTTATATTACCTTATTTTTACTCACACTCACCTAAACCATTCACTTATAGCTAATAACAATGAGAAATTACCAAATGATGTGAATACAACTACACACATCTCATTATCTTCCTATAATGTAATCTACCTTCCTCATGCCTATAATTATTCCCTATCAATCCTTGGATTTCACAAATAATCTCAAATGAAATGTAGGGAATTGAAATGTTTTAAACCATCCAATTCCCCATGTTTTTAAATGGTGATCAAACTAATGGAGTATGTATATAAGTGGTTATAGCACCATCAAGGCAGTCATGCAATAGCACTTGAAGATGTTGGTGCTGATATTATTATCACTTTATAATGGGATAGTTTTTTAACACTAGGGTGTTTTCATAACTTCCACCCTACATAATGGGCTAGTTTCATCATCTATCAAAATTCTCTCTATTTTGAAAGCCTAAAATCTCTTATATAATCAATATGAGATTGTCCATATCACCCCCACACTATTTTTGCTCATAAAACATGTTTAAACTAATTTTTTGAGTAAAAATAATCTTAAAAAAGTGTCTTATAATCATATTTACATACAATTGGGCATCATAGAAACATTTAACATAAAAAGATCCATATTTGGATCATACCTCCCTAATTTGAGGATTTTGAGTTCCTAAAATATTTATGAATATTTTAAGTGAGGAAATATCTTCCCCACATATTCTTTATAATATCATTTGACCTTTATGGGTAGTTATCCTTTTAACCCAACCAACCAATGCTCTTGCACTCCTCTTTACATGGTCCTTTCTTTCTTTTTTTTTAAAAACATCTTCATCTAATTCTAACTTACTATCAGGGGTGAGATATTCAATGTAAGATAACAAAAACCCTTCATTTTCATTTTCTAGTATAGAAGGTTAAAAAATACGTACTTATCAACATTTACAATAGAATAGATTTTCATATGCTAAGGAAAATCAAGTTTAAAAGCATTATTTCCAACTTGTTCTATAATTTAAAATGGACCATACATAAGAGACTTAATATTATTAGACTTACCTTGGAGAATTTCTATACTCAAGTAAACCATACCTTGTCACCAATAAGGAAACTATGCTCAGTCTTATGTTGATAATGTCTTACTTTATATTTAGCTTGAGACTCCTTCAACCTCTCATACTTGAAGGTGAATTTGATTAATATTTTTAATGAATTTATTAGCTTTGTGGACCTCAGGATCCACTTTCCCATTTCATTTATATGGATATCTCAAAATAACATCAAATTCACATGGTGTTAAGTAGCCAAAACAAGTTTCAAAATAAGATTTACTAGTAGAAAAATGCACAGCCCTATTGTAAGAATGTTAAATATACACTGAATTTTCATCCCAACTCTTAGGATACTTCTTATTATACCCTCTTAAAATTTATACCAATTTTTTATTCATAACCTTTATCTGCCAATTAGTTTATAATAGAAAAGTGGTAGAACATTTTAGTTTAGTATCCATCTTCTCCCATAATGTGGCCAAAAATTCCTAAGAAACCTTTAGTCTTGATCTAAAATAATATAACTATACAAACCAAATTGAACCCAAACATTAGGAAAGAATAACTCAATTGCATCACTACCTTTGAGGGTCTTCTTACAAGGCATAAGAATACATATCTTACTAAACTAATCCACAATCACAAAGAGATAGCCATGACCCTTCCTTGACATAGGCAAACTACCTACAAAATCCATGGAAATGCTTTCCCATGGCCTAGAAAGAATGGGTTATTGTATATATAAACATAATTTTATGTTACTAGGCTTGTTTGTACTACATAAAACACATACTCTTGTGAACTAGTCATCTTCTACTTGCATTTTATGCCAGGAAACAAACCTTTGAAAATGTGAAACTATCTTTGTAACACCAAAATGTCCCAAATTTTTTGAATTATGTACCTCCCTCACTATTTAAAAACTTTCCTCCTTAGGAACAAAAAACTTGCCTAAATTGTAGATAAATCCATATTGAAAATAATAATCCTCCTTTAGTTCAAAACCTACACCTTGTAATTTTTATTCTTAAATAAATATATCCCTAAAATATGCATCATGTTCATATCCCTCTACATAATATTCACACATAAAAGGCTCAAGAAGAATTATCACTCCCATGGTTTTAAGTAAAGTAGGTATTGATAACATATCAACTAGTTTGTTAGTCACACCTTTCTTGTATTTGATAATCAAATGAAATTATCACAAAAATCACATCTATTTATAGTGCCTAACTTGTCGAAGTTTAGTTTGAGCTTGAAAATATTGAAGAGTTTGGTGATCCATATTGATAATAATCTCCTTTCCCATTAGATATTGGTTCCATTTTTTAATAGCTTGAACTATAGCATATAATTATTTGTCATATATAAGATAATTCAATATTTCACCATGGAATAACTTAGAATGGTAGCATAATGGATCAACTCCTTGAAGTATAATAAACCCATATCATAATGACTAGCATCCTTTTCTACCTCAAAAGATAGTTTTAAGTTAGGCAAATATAAAACTAGATCATGGATAATATTATATTTAAAAAACTCAAATACACTTTGTTTCTTATTATCCCAAGTAAAATTCTTACCACTTGGTGTAATGGCATGCAAAGGTGCAGTTATGGAAGAAAAGTGCTTAATGAACTTCCTAAAATACTAAAATACACATATAAATCTCCTTATCTTAGTCACATTATAATGCCTTGGCCAATTCCTGATGGCCTCTACCTTATTTGGATCAATCATCAGCTCCCCATATCCAACCACATGCCAAAAAAAAAACTAGTGATTATTGGACAAAAGCACATTTATTTTCATTTAACACTAAATTATTCTCCTTAAAAACATGTATAAAATTGTATAATATGCTCATCAGAAATTCTAATGAAAATAAGAATATCATCTAAATATACAATGAAAAAGGAATTAATATATGGCCTCATTACCTCATTAATCAAGCACTTTAAAGTATCAAGTGCACTACATAGCCTAAAAGGTATAACCAACACTCATACACTCCTTGCCTTATTTTGAGTGTTGTTTTTCAAATGTTCTCTTCCTTAGTTTGTACTTGGTGATACCCAAATTTCTAATCAAGATTAGTAAAATATTTATCATGATGAAGTTTATCAATAAGATCATCTATCCATGGAAGAGGGTACCTATTATTGATTGTTATCTTATTAAGTGCAGTATATTCAACACACATTCTCCATGTGCCATATTTATTATGTACTAAAATAATATAAGAACCACATGGAGAGGTACTAGGACATATTACACCTTGATTAATCAAAAATTTTAACTATTGTTTTACCTCATTAGCATCCTTTAAAGACTCCTATATAACCTGATGTTTGGAATCAAATTATCAAGTAGAAAATTAATCTCATGCTCAATGGGCCTACTTGGTGGTAACCCATAGGATCCTAAAAAACTTACTTTCATTATTTTATTATCTCTCCATACACTTCTACTCTTTATTAGTAAACATGCTACAATAATTTATAATTACCACTACTTCTTTATCTTAAATATCACTCAAAATAAGCAAAGTAAATTTTTTGTTAGTATTAATAAGCTTCTTAGCCTTAGATTCACTTACCAATAATATCTTTGAATCACATTCATAGGCTTAAATTATTTATATCTTTCCATAATTTATTAGTTCACATTGGTTATTAGTCGGTAAAAATGCTCTTCTTTAATTTAGGTGCATCTTATTCATCATCATGGGTTATACTTTTGATTCTTTGTTTCCACTTCCTTGTGGAAATACCTTCTTCAAATATGTGCTAGCCATTCCTAGTCAATAAAATGATGTGGGGAATGGTGTTGTAAATATTTTAGGGAATGATGTAAGATTGGGCTAGTGAACAATAAGGGATGTGCTAGCTACTCCTTATTCAAGCTTATAAAACCACTCTTCTATAGTCACTAACTACTAAGGTATGTGTTAGTTACTCCTTAAAAAATTTAAAACTACTATTTTATTTTTCAAGCATATTCTTCATCAGCATGGGCTATACTTTTAATTCCTTGTTTCCACTTCCTTATGGAAATACCTTCTTCAAAGGTAACTAGGATACATTAACCACTATTACTATTATCTCTAGTGATGGGCATAAACTTTTGATATAGTAAAAACAAAAAAAGGACTACAAAAAACTATATTTGATACCAATAAGATCTATAAGTTTGGTGGATATTCCACTCTTATCTTCATAAACATGGATACTAAATAGTTTACTCGCTAGAAATTGAATTCATGATTGCCTATGTTCCTAAACATGTCAAAACAAAGATGAAAAGTATATAAAATGAAATATTTAGCTTGATAAAACATGAACATGAACTAAATAATGAGCCAAGCACAAGTTAACCACAAAATTTCATCCTTGAGAAACCCAATGTGGGAAAAACTCTAATGGTAAGAGAATGTGCTCCCCTTCCACTAAGAAATGCAAAAAGTATAGAAGGTATTACATATTATGGACTTCATATAAAGGACTCTAATTAACATCATATCCAAACTTATATAAAATTAATGCTTTAAATTTATTTAACCTTCTTTGTACTCACACACACCTGAACCAATCACTTCCAGGTAACAACAATGAGAAAATTATGAACCAAGACTCAAATTACATGTATCTTACTACATTCTTATGATGTATTATGCCATTATTAGGCTTTTATTTATTCCCTCTCAATCCTTGGATTTCCCAAATAAGATTAAATAAACCATCAATAGGTTTTGGAACTTTTTAAACCATCCAATTCTCTACATTTTTAAATGGTGATGAAATTTACAAAGTATGTAGATAGGTAGTTATGGAACCATCAAGGTGGTCATGAAACCACTACCTAAAAATGTTGATAGTGATATTCTTATCAATCTAAAATGGGGTAGTTTCATTATCACTAAAGTGTTTTTGTAACTTCCACCCTACATAATGGGGTGGTTCTATCATCTGGTGAAATTCTCTTTATTTTGAGAGCCTGGAACTTCTTGTCTAATCAATATGAGAGTGTTAGGATCACCCCCTCACTACTTATTCTATTGAAGTATATATAAATTTATGTTTTGAGTAAAAATAATATTACACAAGTGTCTTAAAATCATCTTCACATATAATTATGCGTAGTGGTAAAATTTTATACAAATGAATTAGTACAACAAGATCCATATTTGGATTAGTTTTCCCCAACATTTTTATTTGTTCAAATCACATTCCACAAAATTCCTTATATCATTCAAAATCATGTTATTACACTATTCTCCACATTATTTCCTATCTTATTTTTGATCTCATTCCTATGCTAGTTCCATGTTCATTCCCCATATTGTTCCCCATTCTCATACATGTTACACACCATTCACCACCCCAATCTTAAATTTTTCCCCATAATATTTCCAACACCATTTGCCACACTATTTTAAAACCATTCATCACATTATTTATAGCAACCTTTGTGACCCCATTCCCAAATTATTTCCATGTTTATTCCTAATTCATGTGTTTTTTTCTCACCATTCACCACCCCAATCCTATATGGTTCACCACACCATTCACTATCCAGCTCCCACATTATCTATCATTCCATTCCTACACCATTTACAACATTGTTCCCACATCACTCGATACCCAATTCTCATAGTTTTTCATGTTTTTTCCCCACATTAAGGGCCAAAAATAAACATAATAAAATTAATATAAAAAATATATTTCCAAATGTAAGCCCTTGATTTATATTTGTATCCATCACTCCTAAACCATTCCTCTCTACCTTAATGTCTCAATCTAACCTATAAATACTCCTATAAAATACTCCTAATTTTTTTATTAGCTTGTAATTTTTTTTTGTCTATGTCATAACCTTAAATGGAAGTGATGGATTCCATGTTATACTCTAGGCCATGTGACACTTTGCCATCCAATCACTATTCCTACAAAATTATCCAACTTTTTCCCTTATTTTAAGATTATTCAAAAATATTTATAACACCATTAACTAACCTATTCCTACACTATTCACCACATTATTTCCCATACTATTCTCTTGTCCATTCACACATTTTCCCATATTCTCATACATGTTCCACAAAATTCATCACCCCACTATAAAATCATTCACAACATTATTTATGACACTATTCACAACCCCATTACCATGTTGTTCACCACCCCATTCCTACATCATTCACCACATGTTTCCAACATCATTCCAACACTATTACACACCTAATTCCCACATTATCACCCACATGGTTCTTTTTAATTATGTATTTTTCATGCTATTTATCTCCCATTTGTACATCATTCACTAGACCATTTCCCACACTATTCACCACCCCATTCAAAATTTCATTCTCTCATTCATTTCTATTCTAAAATAACTCTTTACACATCATTTCTCACCCAATCACCACTCTATTCCTAAACTATTCCAAAAAAAATTTGCTTGGTTAATGCTTGTTCCACACCATTTCCTACATTGATTTCCACCTTATTCCTAAAAATTTCACCAAAGTTTCCCACCCCATTCATCGCATCATTCCCACATTGTTCCCCATTCTCATTTCAATTATAAATCATTCACCACCCAAATCATACATCATTTACCACATAATTATCCACATTATTTCCCATATTTTTCACCACCTCAATCCCACACTATTCACTACACCATTCCTTATTCAAATATCATTCCCAAATCCATTCCCATAGATACCATAATTCATTTATATCCATTCACATACCACTCCCTACACCCCCCTTCTCCTAAATTCTAATCTTCCCTTTAATCACAAATCCTTGATGATTATTAGTCTTGATTTTAATGGTTATTCACTTTATCTTGTCAACCTCTATGCCACCAATAACATTGCCAATTTGGTGGTGCTTTGGTATTCGTTCATGGAGAGTCTTCACATTTTCAACTATGTTTTTTTTATGATGTATTATTCTATCTATTGAGATCCTTTTAAAATGACCTATATTAGGCTATAAAATATTCTTAGTGACATAGTTTATATCTTGATGCACTTATCTTATATATGTTAGATAGTTTTTCCCATTAAAGAGTCCCAAATTTATTAATGAATTTCTCATCTATTATACTATATTTTTGGGTTTGACTTCATTAATTGGATATTTTTTAAAAAAAACAAGGTTCATTATAATGTATGTGTGATTATGTGGTAGAAACCTCTTATAAGCATGGAAATTATCTTAAAAATACACACGATAGTTGTCAAACTATGGAACACAAATAAATATTAAAAAAAAAAATTAAAATAGAGATCCAAATATAAACTCTCACTTAACTATTATCGCTACATCTCCTAAACCATCACTGTCTCAATCTAATATGTAACTAATCATTGTAAGAACTCCATAAGTTTTTAATGTCATTACTAGATCACGTGATTTTATGTATATATCTCAACCTTCAATGGAGGTGATATATTCTATGTCAGAATATATGCCACATACTACTCTTTTAGGTGATCGTCATTCCTACACCATTCCATAATATTGTTCCTTGATCAAATTTCATTCCATAACATTCCCCAAATTTTTATACATTGTTCACCACATTATTTCCCACCCCATTCATCATCCCTTTCCTACACATTTCCCATGTCCATTCCCCAAAATATTCCCATGTAGGTTCCCCACACTATTCCTCATTTCCATGCCATTCATACACCATTCAAAAAATTATTTCTAAAATCATTCCCACATTGTTTGTCACCTTGTTCCCACACTATTCACATGTTTGTTCCCCACATTTTTCCTCATACATATGCCTATTCCACATCATTCAACACCTAAATCCTACATCATTTACCATAAAATCGCCACCCTATTCCAAAATCATGTTCCCCTAGACACTATCTCTTATTCATGGCATTTCCCAAATCATGTTGCATACACCATTCCCTACCTAATTCCCACACCATTCACCACCCATTCCTACACCAATCCCAAACATTTTTACTTGTTAAAATATCATTTCATATCATTCCACACACCATTCACCACATCATTCTTAAATCATCTACTACATGATTTCCCACCCTAATCACGACCCCATTTCCATTTTGTTCCCATGTTTATCCCCCACATTATTCATCATTATCTTTCTTGTTCCACACTATTCAAAACCCTTATCCCACACCATTAAAAAAATTATTCCCCACACCATTTCCACAACATTTTCCATCTCATTCCCCCACTATTCCTTATTTAAACACCATTCCCAATATAATTCCCCATCCCATTTTAATTTATGTTCCCTAACCCATTTTCCACCACTTTTAAACCCCATTCCCACACTATTTTTCAATCCATTATTTATTCAAACATATTTCCCACATCATTCCTCACCATGCTCCCCAAACCATTCCATATACTAATTCCTACACATTTTCACACATTGTTTCCCATTCCCATGTCTTTCTTCACACCATTTAATACCCCTTTCCCCACCATGTTCTTTACAACATTTATCATTCAAATATCATTACCAAATATATTCCCACATAAACCTTATCTTAATAATTTATAATAATTCATTCCATTTTGTTTCATATATTTTCCCCTATTCATTATTCACACATTATTCCAAAATGATTTGGCTTCTCAATCTAGCTACACCACTCTTTTTGGCTTGAAAAAATATTTTCAATAAAAAAATGGCTCCAAACACCATCATATGAAAAATATATTATAATTTTTTGATTAACTTCTCCAAGTAATTTTTTTTTTTTAAATCGATTCCAGGGATAAAAAGGGTCCCATTCCCAAATTAGCTTTTGATTAGAGCCTAAACTAATTTTGGAGCATAGCAGGAGGTCTAGTCTCCCAAAAATATTTGAAACAATAGAGAGAAGAGTGAATCTATTAATCTATTGATAACCCAACATAACATTAAGAATAAAAAATAAATAATAGGCACTTAAAAAAATTAAATAGCTAAACTAAGAGCTTAAGAAAAATAAAACTATCAATAGAATATAGGAAAACCACCCCTACACCAAACTTAAATTCATCCAATTACTACTTGTAAGCATCTACCTCTACAAGATAACAGTGATTACATGGTCCATTGGGTGCCTCCATTATTAGAATTCTAATCGTCTAGTTGTAATCTTTTTTATTCCATCTTCCTACCTCTTTTCCCTTTTAGACCAAAGTTAGGGGTCTTTAAAGTAATTTTTGACTAAGCAATAGTCAAAACATCCTTGCTTTCTAGATCTTATTATTTATCCCAACTTTCTTCCTCCTCTTCTAAGCTTTCCTGAAATATAAGACTATCCTTATTAGATAAAATTTATCCAAGTCTTCTTGCACAAACTTCAAAACATCGACTACCTTTTCGTACTTGTTAGAAGGAGGCTGCCCTAATTCCAAAACTTTTTGATCCTATGTGACCTCTAGAATCTCATTAATTTTTAGTGAAATTTGAAACTCTGAATAAGCTTCAAAAATTGGATCCTTAACTAATTTTTATTTGGTTATCCCATACAAACTATAAACCAAATCATAATTTAGGAAACCTATCGTTCTCACCCATTTCTAAACAATCAAAGCCTGAAAACCTTTAACAATCTTCTTTGGGCAAGCAACCACTTTATGATCCAATTTATAACATTTGAAAACTCTAAACAAAAGACCTTCAAAGTTGAAAAATTGATACCAAAATCCATGAGAAGAGATTTTAACAGAATGAAATGGTGGTTTTGGCAAATCAACCAATAAAAAAACTCAAATAAAATTTTGATGAGTTTTAATGGAGTCATCAATTTTAACAAAAACTCCTATTTTATTTACCAGCTGGTTAAAAAGACCAGGATCTCTTAATTTTAAGGGTAGATTATAAAACCTTAACCATACTAGAGATTGTGATATAATTGAAGAATATGGATCAAAAAAAGGGGCCCATGAGCACAAAAACACCCATTGATTACTTAAAAACCATGGACCATTCAACCAAACATAATCTCTATCTTCTATTGACTAAAATTGAAGCAAAAATAAACCATTAGACAAAAAATAGATGGAAGGAGGTAACAATGTTGGCCAAGAGTCTACTACCCATTACTAGAGTGCCTACCACCTCAGTCATTTCCCAACACATCTGTCAATCAATGATTTTTCCCCTTCTCTAAACAAGCCTTAGACAATTCTAAATCTAATAAATCTAGGGTAGGAGAAAAATTTAAAAAACTAAGGGGACATCACCAAGATGAGCCATTTTTGGGGCATCAAAATGGGAATAATCTACTTGTGACACCTCCTTAAATCCTTCCTCTATGGCTATTTCCTTTATTAGAGAGATTTTTGAAGAAACCTGACTTTTTGGAACCAAAATAGGGTCAAAACCCAGATGGGATTTAAGGATTGTATCTTTTCAAAATTTCCATAGGATTGAAAATGATTAGGGCTATTAATGTAAGCTAAAAATAATAAAGCCTTTGAAACCCTATCTTTTCATAAAATAGAACCTTTTTCTCTCTCATCTAAGTCAACAACTCCTTTTACTAGGTTAAGGTTACCTAATATCTAATACTGCCCTAACACCTCCTTAGAAAGACCAAAATCTACTTATAATTACTCAAAGGGACAAAAATCTTGCTCAAAATCACGAGTTTTATGTCTACCCTTTCCCCTGCCACACCTGGATAATGACCCATGCTCCACCAAGCTCGAACTAAATTTTATTCCTCCTTCCTCATCTTCTACACTATTATTTCCTTCCTATTCACAAAAATTCTCATTGTCTTCTCCTATCTATTTCTTCAAATCCTTTGATCCAACACCTACCACCTACTTAGAAAAAATATCCTTGCCCTTCAACCATGATCTCCCCTGCCTATCGTGCTACTCCCCACCCATCACTTCCTCCATCTTTCTCATCACATAGATTGTAAAAAAAAATTAATATGATGGAAAAATGAAGGTAAATTTTTCAATATGATGATCAAAATGGATGTCAAATTTAAGGTGGAAAAAAAAATTAACAACTTGAATATTACAATACACCACCCCCTCCCATTACCATTATAGAATTCCTTTAAACATAATTATTAATTAATATTAATTACAAAATATAAAATAATTAATATAATTTTATTATAAGTAATAATTATAAATATACTTCTTTATTATTCATTATATGTTTTTTTATAAATTATAATATAACATTAATGCTTATAATTTATTTTTAATTAATTGAATAATTAAAATTAAAATATTTTTTGAATATATAGTAACTATAAGAATTGTCATAGATGTATTGAATTAAAAAATTATAAAAAATATATGTGTTTAATACTAGAGTTTTAATAAATAAATATTGATCCATTAAAGAATTTTTTTAAAATAGAGGGAGAATTTTAAATTTGACTCATATTTTTAATGGATCTTAAAGAGGGAGAATCAAATTTTAAACAACTTTTTTTTTGGATTTGGAGGGATATTTTTCAATATTAGAGGAGAAGATAAGGGAAGATGAAAAGAAGAAAGGAGGATAAGAATAATCTAATATTAAGTAGAAAGAAGAAAGATTGAACTAAACTATTATTCAAAACTTTAAACCAGGAATAATCCTTGTTTTATTATTATTATATATAACTTTTAGTTATATTTTGTATAATGTTTCATTCTAAAAATGGGCCTTAGATTTAAGAGGTTAAAACCTTGATTCATACATTTTCACATCTTTAGAATTCATTATTTTACTATATTTATTAGGTTTTTTCCATTGATATTTAGTTTGTGATTTTATTTTTAAAAAAAATCATAACTTTTAGGCTCAGTAAATATTTTATTTCAATTATGGTATTTTTTGTAGGTATTTTAGATTTTTTGTATTTACTTTATCTTTGGTACATTTACAACTACTTTGGAGATGTATTATTCCTTCATATATTATATAGTTTTCATTACATTTTTATAGAATTTCAATTTTTTGGGACATAAAAACTTTATCCCATTTTATAGAATTTCAAAACAAATTATAATTTATATATTACACATATATACCATTTTATTTACTTTATTAAATTTTAGATTAAATAATTGCAAAATATTTACATGTATTAATTAATTGCATCATACTTTTAAAAGGTACTAAAAACAAGAACATATTCAACAAAAAATAGATGATGTCTTCGATAAGTATAGTATTGGGCATTGAAATGGGGGGAAATTTTTATCAAAAATGTTAATACTTATAGTTAAATAATGTATTTGACACAAATAATGAGGTAAATTTCTAAAATAATGAGGTTAAAATTGGTATCTCTAGACCTATCTTAGGACCCTTTTGATCATTTTGGACCACCTTGTGTGTGGAGGACTCACTCTTAAGAGTTTATGTATGACTCGTAAATGCACCTATACATCATGTTATTAGCCTCAGTCATCACCTAAGCCATGCTAAACCCTTATCACTATTATTTATCCCCATTTGACAATAAAGCCCTATTTAATAAGAGTCCCCTACTATGTTGTCCAATTCCCCTATCTTGTCCTCACATCAAATAATGACTAATTTAAAAAATTAAAACTTATGGAAAGGTTGGCATATGTCCCTAATAACACCATTCAAGGAAATTTTAAAGATATGACTATATAAATACATTTCAAACCATTTCTCACACATGAGGCTTCCACACTAAAAACATCAAAATTATAATTTTACATTGAGATCAAATTCCCTATTTCTCCCAATTATGATTACATATAACTATATTATCCTAGTCCTAAATTATAAATACATATTTAATGTCACAAGTCATAGTTAAATCACTTAATCACACTAGTATTATACTAGCATCTAACACTTTTCACTAGTTATTCACACACCACCATAATATGAGATAACTACATGAAGTTTGATCCCTCTTCAAAGTATTGGTATGTAGGAAACACTCAACACATTGGGTGTTGAGGTCATGCCAAACTTAAACCACTGACCCATTATTATCCCATTTATTTTAATTTATATTCACATGTTAAGGAGTGAGAGTTTTCAAGGAAAAATAATCATACAGTGGTCTCTACAACTGATCAAAAATTCTCGTATAGAACACAAAACATAAAAATGAAGGTAAAAATAACCCAAAAATCCCATATCTTTACTATATATTGTATAGGACCGGCCTCCCATAGGATAGGAGTGCCCCCCTCTCAAGTCTAACTTAGGAAATTATTTTTTAGGGCTTATTTCAGCTATAGATCTAGTTTCATAGTCACCAAACTCAAACACTCAACTAGTTTTATTTTTTGATTCATCACATAGAATTGTTTTCCATATAAGGTATAGTTTTCTATTACACTTTCCTAATTTAGTAAGTTTCTACATTTAGCAAGTTTCAAATCAATGAATGTTTGATATTTGTAGTATTATTATTCCTAATTTTTCATAATAACTCATCCCTTGGTGTAATCTATTAATTGTTAGGTTATCTCAAATTTGATAAAACATATTGGTTAACCCATTTTATTTATCAAATATTTCAAGCCTTAGTCTTGTCCCTAGAGTTTCCTTATAAATTTTTTCCCTTCCATCAAGGTTTCAGATTTAGATTTTCTAAGTTCTATATTCATCATGATTATAATGACTAAAGCTTTCTATCATTTATAACTAAAAGTTTTTTTTGATTTACATGTTTTTTCCCTATAATATATCACACTTTTAAGTTACATATCATTATATGGATACATCATTTAATGAAACAAATAAAATTCATTATAACTAAATAATCTCTTCCTCCTCTTAACCCACAAGGCTATGATAGTTACTTTACCTTTAACCAAGTCCATGATATCACTATCTCAAGAGGTAAGGTCTCCCATCATATAGTGATAAAATAAGTTAACCAACCTATCATTCCTCAACTCCATCCACCTCCCACATCTCCTCTTAATGGTGTTTGTATGCATATTCAATCAAAATTACCTAGGATTTTTGCTTGTGAAGCTCTCAAGGATAAAATCATCACTATGATAAAGTTAATATAATATTTACACAATCAAAATTAGTATTTTAATTCAAATATGATATAATTTGAAAATCATATCACGTATATAGAGAATCCATAGTACGATAGTGTTAATCATGTCTTTGAATCTTCATATAATAATGTTATGCCTAACAAGACTTCATATCAAAATGGGAAGCTACAATAGAATACATATAAAATAAGTGAATAAAAAAGTATTAAAATGGCCAATAAGAATTAAAGTGAGATTCTAAGAGCAATGCTTAGATGTTAGTTGATCAAACTACCTTTTATCCATATTATAAGGAGATAAAAATACTATTGTGCATATCATAGAATGCATGGGCATCATACATATAGTTTTTTGGTTTTGAAGAAGAAAATAAAAATTATTATTGATAATGGTGATCTTACACTTAATACCTCAATCAAGCAACCCACAATGGAACAATTGAAATTAAAACAAGTGGCAAAATTAGAACTAGTACAAAAATGGATACCATATGATAAATTAGATCAAGAAAATATTCAATAAGATAATTTATATCAACAAGATTAAAAAAGGCTAAAGATTTAAAAGATAAATTACAAAGGGAACAACCTAAAAAATCATAAGTTACAAAAATAAAAACTAAATTTACTACAACAAAAGTTGTAAAACCAAAGTCAAGATAAGAAAAAAATATTCTTAAAAGAGGGTTTATAACTAAAGAGTTTATAAAGCAATAAATTCCTACAATATCAAATGTTACAATTGTGGTTTCAAAAAGTTAAATAAAAAGATTTTATCATTCTTATAGACTTTGATTCTTAATCCCCTCATAAATGGCAAGTAATGCACAAACGTTGTGATCAATAACACTATTGAAATGAATGTTTATAGCATGTCACTCTTAAAATTTGATGGATATGATAAGAAATTTTTTAATAAGAGTAATTTATCTAAATAATTTATTAGATCCATTGATTTAAATTTCATAATTGGGCCAAAAACATGTTTAGTGGTATTTTGCATATGTCCTAGTTTGGCCAAATATAGTATTGAATTAGGATGATCATGGATGATAGAAATGGGGGAAATAATGGCTAAAGATGTTAACCATGTCACATTTGAACATGAAAGTGAAATGGTCATATTTTCAAGAGAATAAAAAGTTTATTCCAAACAAAATCAACAAAAAATAATAATTTATTTAGGTAGTACACACAAAGATATAAGTAATGGCATAATAGTAAAAGAAAATGACATAATACATATTGAAAACTAAAAATAAAAATTGTCCTATAGTATGAATAAAATTCATCAAAGGTATATTATAATAACATTTTTTTTAAATATATCATTGCTAGAGAGCAAGAAGCATATCACATCAATCACTACATCCCAGACAAACATGAATAATTTGTATAATAGTGGTTATCATTCTACAAAAGGAAATCATTACTCAGATTCAAAATTCAATTCAATTCAATCATAAAAATATAGTATTTTCAATTCACACAAGGTTACCATTCCTATTTTATACATAAAACCTATTGATTGTGATTTCCTTACAGTACTCATCGATTAGTATCTCTCTTTCACTTTGTACTTATACTTTACATATATATGTTAAAATTTAAATATATATATATATATATATATATATATATATATATTCCATAAAATAATAAAAATCAAGACCTATTCATGTTTATGTGTAATTTGTCACACATAAATTCATTTATGAAAAAATATTTATTACTTGTTTTAACTAATTTCATATCATATATGCTTCACCAATGTAAATTAGTGATTGTAGATTACAAACAATACCAATTTTAAACCTAGTTACAAGTGATATGATTGTTACACATTAATAAATTTCTATTGGACAAGACTACCTTATTGGATAGGAGTTCCCTATTCTAGTGTCCATCACCTAGTGTTATCTTAGTGAGATCATACTATCACTACTCATTTGTAGACCACACATAGGCTTTTTACATCTTGTGCATCCATCAACTAGTTTATACAAAGATACATGATTTTTATCCTCGTTTGACTACTTTGCCTTAATCATAACTCATTTATTTGTATAACATTATATATTTCAATATTGCTCACTCACTAACATCTTGATTTACCACTAGTTATCTCAATTACTGAATTTACTTATGTCACAACTTAGTTCTTATTGATCAATCACATATTATTATGCATGATTTTCATGTTCTTTTCCTATATTTTTAGTTTGTACTCACTCTCTCTTTTCCATTTGGTATATTTTAATGTGCCTTTTACATGTGGCTCTAAACCTTTATTTCCTATTTATATGACTGTGAGGGCATTTTAATGTCTTTGTGTGTGTATTATATGCGTATGTGGACATTTAAACATGTCCTTCTATGTGGATCTAAGCCTTCATTGCTTGAATCTATGAATATGTAAAAAATTTAACATATCCTTGTGTGTGCTTCTATTTGAGTGAGTGACATTTGAACATGTCCCTTTTCTATGGCCCCTTGACTTTATATTGCATGTTTTGTGTGTTTGTGTGTACTCTTTGATTGTGTACATCATGTCTATGATATCTTGTTTATACGATTATATTTTAATACCATATTGAACATCATGCATCCACCTATCCCTTATGATTCCATGATGGATATACAAGTAGTTATATCTAATGTTACATACTCAGTATGATCAATTATTTACATGACTAAATGCTAACATCTATCTAGATACTCTTTTTATGAATGTTTTTTTCCTACATAAATCTCGCATTACTACTATGATAGTTTATCTATATGATGATTACATGCTTCTCCATGTTATCACTATTTTTCATCTATGTTATATTTTTTTATTGCACTTTGTTTATTTAGTAAGTTTCTATTTTTAGCAAGTTTTAAATCAGTGAAAGTTTGATATTTGTAGTATTATTTTTTATTATTATTAATATTAGTATGTAACTTAGATTAAGCTACATATTATTGGGTTTTCCTAAATTTGATAATAAAAAATGGGTGTTTGACCATGGGAGGCAAAATTTTGGCTTCACTTGGTCAAGTACTTGTGTAACCATGGGAAGCCAAATTTTAACCTACACCATATAAGGTAAGTATTTAACCTCCCATGGTCAAGCTCCCACTTCACCATGAAATGCAATTTTTTTTTTAAAAATGGCCTCCCATGGTCAAGTGCCCACTTGACCACAGGATACCAATATTAGGAAAAAATAGCCCATTGTATTTCCCTATGTTTATTTACTTTGTTTTCAAGTGTTTCTTATCAACCTCATGTGTATAGTCTCATCTTATCCTCATTGGAAAAGAGAAAACCAACTAACTCATCAACACTTATAGTGTTCATATCCTTACACTATTCAAGAGTGATAACAATATGCAACTATATTTTAATTAAATATATCAAAATATTTCTCACTCTAACACTATATTAGATATTTTCTCCATAAATACTAATTCTATATATTAAATCATTCATGAAATAATCTCCTACTTTTTTAGAATTTAATATTCTCAAATTCTTAAAATTATTTTTAAGGTTTTGGACTTTTTATTCTCTTACTTTAATATAACCTTGATATTAATTCTCCAAGGTATTACATGCCTCATGGTAATTCTTACATCCTATAATTCTTATATAAATGCTTGGGTTTATGGCACTCTGAAGATAGAAGAAAGCTTGTGCATCTAATTTTTTTCATCATTTTTTTAATTATGATATTAATTCATGTATTCCAATTTTGAGGTGATGTGTACCCATGGATAACATTATCCTATGATCCTTTCCATACAATAATTATCTTTAACTAATCTCTCCAATATTCAAAGTTGTCACCTTTGAAAATATGAATATTCACTGAATTCATTGATTCTCTAGATAATAGCCTGAAACCCTTCTAAACATTTCTTAAACATAGATGTGATACCAAATTAAGGTTTTTAATGTATAGAAGAATGAAAGTCAGTTTTTATTTAATCTAAAATTTAAGCTATGTATCAACCAATCTGTCTCAGAATCACTAGTTATTAAACTAATTGTGTTGTAAGTGATATTATTGACCAAAAATTATATTAAATAACTTCAAACTTGAAAATTTATGCTTACTAGTCTAAATTACTATATATCTACAATAAAATCAAAGCCTAAACATGTAAACAATTTTCTTAATTCAAATGAATGCAACACAATACCTTTATGTGTAATTATTATTAATAAATAAAATTAAAACAAAATTATTACAAGGTATATTTCATTTAAATTTAATTATTAAAGTAAAAACTAAACAAATAAATTTACTTAACCAATAAATAAATTAAAAATAGACTAAATATGACAAGTTTAACTCACTAATAAGATATAGACATCTTGCAACAAATCTCTTCATCGGTTAATTAAACATGCATACTCACATGCACAATAGATAAGTGAAAGTCTAAAAATATAATTTTGATAGAAATAACTTTAGAATTCATTTAATTAAAAATTTAATTAACTATAGTGAACTAGACTCTAACTGACACTTTTAGCTATTTTTTAATAAATTATCAAAAAGTGTTCAAAATTTACCAAATAAATAATTTAAGACATAAATTAGTTAAATAACCTTATTAAACACCTAAAAAACTTAAAAAACTAAATATAATATCAATAATAAATTTCCCAAATTTGCATTGTACTCAAAATTCCCCCCTTTGATGCAAAGAGGAGAGATGCATATCATCTCCTCAAGTCTTCCATGAATATATTTTTGAAATACTTTAGTGATAATATCAATAAATTTATCTTAAATTTTAACATAATTAAAAATTATTTACATTAAACAAAACTCTAAACAAAATGATGTTTGAGTTTAATGGTTTTGGTTCTAGCATGGAAAATTGAATTCTTAGACAATTCTATTTCCTCATTGTTATCACAAAATATCTATTTTGGATCAAATTTACCCTATCTAAAATCAACTAAGAGTATTATTAAAAATAATATTTATGTTAAATCTGATGTAATAAATGTATATTCAACTTTATTAAAGGATAATGCAACTGCATCTTATTTCTTTTCAAACCAAGAAACCAATCCATTTCCTAATGTGAAGCAATAACCTGAAGTTGACTTCTTGTCATCAAAATATCCTCTCCAATATAAATTTGGGTATTAATTGAGACATAAATAACTTATTGGTTTTAAATTAATACCATTATTATAATTACCACTTATAGATCTAAAAATTCTCTTCATTGCTTACAAATTCTTGAGTATGGTTTTCCCATAAATCTAGAAACTAGTAAAACCCCATAATTGCTATTAGGTCTTGTCATAGTGAGATATATCAAATATCTCACCATGATTATAAAATTATTTTCATCTACTAGATGACTTCCATCCTCTCTCATAATGTTTTCTCCACTTACAATTGGATTTTTTGTGGGATTCACATCTTAAATATTGTACTTCTTTAACATGTCTTGGGCATACTTAGATGATAAATGAATACTTTTTATTTATTTTAATGAAATTACATGAAAATAAATTAATTAATAATTCCAATATCATTCATATAAAATTATTATTTCATATCTTTATTTAAACTATTCAACATCTTCATAGAGACCTATAAAGATCAAGTCATCTATATAAAGACAAACATATAAAACATTAGAACCTGATGGTTGTATGTAAATATTTGGTTCATTTTGAATTATTAAAAATCATTGATATAATAATAATAAAAACATCCTTGAGTACTAATCTATTTTAATTGATTCATCCCATAAATAACCTTCTTCAACTTATATACATAAAATTATTTGCCCTTTACCTCAAAACCTTGTGGTTAGCCCACATATACTTCTTCTTCAATCACTCCATTTAGGAATACACTCTTAACATATATTTTATGTATCTTCTATACTTTATATTAAAATAAAACAATCATCGATATTATATTATCTTTATGTGCCACATGTTCATAGGTTTCCCCATAGTCAGCCCCATATGTTTTTGCAAATCCTTTTGCAACTAGTCTTACTTTTAGCTTGTTAATTGTATCATCACTCTTAAATTTGGAATCATAAATAAAATTTAATCCAATGAAATAAATATTTAATATAGGTTTAAATAAATTTAATTTATCATTACTCTCAATTTAATCCATATCTAATTCCATAGCATCAACTCATTCTTTTTTTGACTAGCTTTTGCATAACTTCTAGGTTCACTAGAAATAGACAACAATACAAACATAGTATTTTCATAATAATCATCATAAAACAAATTAAATTCCTCATGTTGAATCATTTTTATATAATTTTTTTTATTATATGTGGATTCAATAATCACTTGTTATTTCTTGGAGTTTGTGTACATGGATGACTAGTCTCTATTGAAGAACTAGTATTATTTCCTATTAAACTAGAAACATGTGTAAGAATTTGTAATCCCTTAAAATAAAATTAAATAGGTTACACCCATTAAATTTTTACCTATATATATATATATATGATAAAATTTATCAATAAAAATACAATCCCTAAAAACAAATGTGGATTTACTAGTAGGATTATAAAATTTTATATGTTTTACTTTCATCATCATATCCTATGAATATATGATCAATACTCTTAGGATAATAATTTGGATAAAAATAAGAATCATTTATTTCACATTTACCTTTAATTATGTTTTATTTCATGCTTCCTTTTATTTGAACTTGGATGAAATTTCCATCTCAAAATTTTACTTGGTTTTTAAAAGAGTCGTTTAAAATTTTGAAACCATCTTTGTAACTTGTCATGTGATTTGAGCACCCTGAGTAAAAAAACCACCAATTATTTACTTCTTATATTCCCACATTTAATTTTAAATAATAATTTGATCCCTCTTTAACATCTCTTTTCTCAACTTAAAAATATTTATTTTCATCTTCTTGTTTAGCTTGATTCTTAGTTATTAGTATCCTACAATCTTTAATCATGTGTCCTAGGTTTTTATAGTAATTACAAGTATATATTAATCTTACCTATTGAGTTAGATTCAAATTTACCATTTAAATTTGTTTTTTATAACTCTTTGGATTCTTATTTTTATTTTTTATTTGGTCTTTGAAACCATTAACTTAGTTTTAAGTGCTTGTTCTTGATATCTTGTGTTTAATCTCATCTTATCCTCAAGAGCCAAGAGAGAACCAACTAAATCATCAACACTTATATTTTTCATTTTATTACACTCTTCAAGAGTTATAAAATTATTCATCCATATTTGACTTAAATATCTCAAAGTATTTCTTACTATAACACTATATTGGATAGTTTCTCTATTTAAATCTTCATTCTATGCACTAAATCATTTACTCTTATGTAATAATCTCCTACTTCAAAATTTGACATTCTCACATTCTTAAAAATAATCTTAAGGTTTTGTATTTTTTATTATATTACCTTAATATAATATTTACATTAAGTCTCTAAAGTATTGGGCATTATTGCATCCTGTAATTCTTGGATAAATTCTTGGGTCTATGACACTTTGAAGATAGAAAAAATCTTATTAATCCATATTTTTTATCCTTTTTTATTCTTTTATGATCTTAATTCAAGGTATTTTAACCTTGAGGTTGTGTTTACCCATATATAAAATTATTCCAAACTCATTTTCATATAATAATTATCTTTAGCTTATTTCTCCAATATTCAAAGTTGTCACCTTTGAAAACATGAATATTCATGGATGAAAAATTAATTGAATTCATTGATTCTCTAGATAATAGCCTAAAACCATTCTAATCCTTTCTTGAATGTAAATTTGATACCAAACTAATATTTTTAATTTATGGATAAGTGAAAATAAACTTTTATTTAATCTAAAATTGAAGTTAAGTATTAACCAATCTACCCCAGAATCACTAATTATTAAATTAGATGTGTTTTAAGTGAGATAGTTGACCAAAAAATAACTTTAAACTTGAAAATATATGCTTCTTTTTAAAAATACAATAAAATCAAATCTTAAACATGAAAAGAAAAATTTGAATTTGAATTAATGCACCACACTATCTTATGCATAATTTTTATTATTAAAGAAAATTAAAATAAGCTTATTACCATGTAATTTACATTGAAAGTTAATTATAAAAGTAATAAATAAATAAATAAATTTACTTAATCATTAATAAAACTAAATATGACTAGTTTAACTCACTAATAAGGTATGGACATCATATAAGAAGCTTCTTCATTAGTTAAGTAAACATGCACAATCACATCTACACTAGAAAATCTAAAGTATAAAAATAGAATTATAAAAATAGAAGTTTGACCATAATAAAATTAGAGTTTAATTAATTAAACATTCAATTGATTAAGTGAACTAGAATTTAACTGACACTTCTACCTAATTTTTAAGAAATTCTCAAAAAGTGTCTAAGATTGATGAAACAATTAATTTAGGATATAAATGAATTAAATAACCTTCATAAATACCTAAAACATCAAATAAAATAAATATAAGATAAATAATCAAGTGTTCAAATTAGCATCATACTCAACATGACCTTGTATATTATTGAGTGCTACTATGTGTGCTTCATTTTGTATACCATGGCCATGATATTGTGTGCTTATGAGTGGATATATGTAGGATTTTATACTAATTATTTGGTTTTGTGATCGATATCACACATCTTCTTATGTAGTTTATTATTTTGTGATCATATCAATGATGATTACTACCATGTATCTTATATATATATATATGTGCATGACACTTATATTTATTATAATACATGTTTCATATATGAATTGATGATCTATTCATAATATGATGACATATTCTCCAGATGTTATCATATGTTTTTAAAATGATTAATTTTTCATATATATAAAATGTGGTTAACACTCTTTTTTTGAGATGAATAATTTATAGGTTACATATCTCATCATGAAATGGGGAATACGAGTGAGATTTTCATATAAATTCAAGTCTCTATATATTTAACTCATATTTTGGGATAGATGCCATGATTTTGAGAGTTTAGATTAGGATAAATTATCAATTGGTTCATACTTTTCAAAAGATATTTATATTTTGAGACAATTTTTTGGGACATATGTAGACATTTAATAGGGTAAATATTTCAAAAAATTATACATTATAATATTAAGTGGATTTAATGATATATTATGTCATAATATATCACATATTGGCACTGATTAGATTAGGGGGGCATAAACATTGTGCATGCACAAACTATTACATTTTTCTATTTTTTATTATGACATTGATGGTACCAAAGGTAAAATTTCAAATCTACAAGTCTGTCTATAGTTTTTCCACCATACATTAGTCTAATATAGGCTACCCTTTCCATCTTGAGATAAAATATCAGTTACATGTGTATTTTGGTTAAATTTATCTATCACTCAATGACTAACTCTACTCCCTCTTTATGAGGGTTGAGGCATTTATTTTCTCAACCCATGTCCCTTGCATTAGTACATAATCACTCCATAAAATTTATCCATTGGGTCATGGTCACCACAAATCTCTAATGCTTTATAAGGAATAATAATCTCTAACACATGAAATGGTAACACGATCCATCCATTTATAGGTGTATTCCTTCCTTGCTCTTCAAACCTTAAAAATTTATTTATCTAATTCATTTAATATATGGAAATTTGATTGATAAATTTTTATTTTAGGTTTTCATGGATAAAGTTTCGCATTTGGATTCTTCTCCCAAATACATATTATACGTTACACATTAAGATACATCTATTTATCATTTTACCTCTAGCATTATTTTTAATTTAAATACCATAATAAAATGGGAGGCATTTGTATACACTAAAATTTGGTATTATACACTTAACAATGTCAATCTTGACCTACCTTTAGCTTATATGGCTTGTTTGTATATATATGGTTCTTACACACTCATCTTCTATTCACATGATTTATACGGATTTGACCTTCCCAATATAATATTAGTCACCCATATTGATTCCCTAATATGTATCTAACCTATTTAAATTCATACTCACACTTTTATTCCTTCTTTTCTTTTCAAACTTCAAAATTTTAGTTATCTAATTAATTTCAATTATGGACATTGTCTCTAAATTTTTGTTCTAGGTTTGTATGGATAAATATGCACACATAGATCCTTCTCCTAAATATAAAGTATGTTTTAAACACTAAGGTGCATCTCTCTATCCTTTTACTCTAGCATTGTTTTTAATTTCAATGATAGAATAAAATGGAGGAATTTTTAGACACTAAAATTAGGTATTAGACACTTGGAAATATCATTCTTAACATACCTTCACTTTATATCACTTGTGCAGATACATATGGATCTTTCACATCCTTCTCTTTTATTTGCATGTTTTATATGGGTCTAACCCTCCTGATTTGATATCAGTCACCTATAATTATTCCCTATTTTATGTCTAACCTACTTAAAATCATTATTATACTATCTCCAAATAATTAGATTAGTCTTCATTTCTTTCAAACGATTTCAGTAGGATTCATATGCCTTAATAATTCTACATGCATTAAAGTTTGATGTACTCATCCTCGCATAAATCAATGGTCATTTTCCAAATTCATATTATCTTCATGGGTTAACCTATACACTTTTCATTATGGTGGCATGATAATTTACCCAAATATTATTCTATTTATAAACAAGAGGTCTAAGCCTATTCCATATATAGCACTCATCAAAGAGACATGTATACATATCTGCACATTAATAATGTTTTCCTTAAAAATTTCAAAATTAAGAATCAATCATAATAAAAATACCCTAATCAAGTTTCAATTAACTAATCCAAGCCAAATTTTCCATTTTCAAGTGTTTAAATGTATATTATAGGTTAAATTTATAAAATTATAACTATTACAAGCATACACCTAACTAGGAGAACTACATATGGTTTGATTTCTATTTTTAGAGTCTTGAATACGTAAGCAATGCTTAGATATTTATTTGGGATTCATTAAGTTTAGATCATCTTGCCTTTCTTCCTTATTTTAGTAGGTTAACCTAGTGTCAAAAGTGGAACTAAGGATTTGAAGTGAAGGAAACATGTTTTTTATATTTAAACACATATCAAGTATTTTATTTTACCCAAAAAGATATATTAAAAGCATGAAAAACAATCTATGTCAAAAAAGTGAGGCTCAAAATCACATAATAAATCTAATATAAATAGACACCTACATTAGATAAAGGTATCCAAAGGCTAACGAATTCATCTAGCAAATCCAAATACATAATTTTTTCATCAAATCAAATCTAAGTTAACTTTATAGTTCTCTCATTCACTTGAATTCAATATTAAATATACGTAGACCCAAAATAAGCTAAAAATATAAATCTCTTACACTATTTCCATTTATAGTAAGTTGAAATTGTTTAATCATTCTCTATTTTATCATTCAAAATTATGTGTTATTATCATATATTGAAAAATTTTAGGAGTACAATAAGTTATATGATATTAGATCACATTAATTATAAAATAAGGTAAAATATTTTATAATTTATACTATAGACACTTATTGATTATAAACTCTTATATTAGATACTAGTTGCATCATTAGCTTAGATATCTCTTGGTTATTACCTAATGGAATTTATATCTCTTTAGTTTATCCCTTTTACATCTCATATCTAGTAAAATATTTTTTCATCAATTCCTTGTACAAACTTCCTAATTATATCCTAAATATCCTTATTACAAAAAACTCTTTCTTACAACCTCATCCCACTTTATGGCATGCAATATTTTATGTATGTTAGATCTATTATGGTCTTCTCCATTTTCTTATGTAATAGGATATTTATATTGTTGACTATATTTACACTACATACATTATGGTGAACCTAACATGAATCTTATGCCACCACTATTTTGGGTCATTTTTATTTTTTTAATTTCTTATAATTTTTAATTTGTTAAGCATTTTTCACTTACCAAATATTCTTTTTCCTAGCTTCTTATCTTTCCCAATTTGTCAACCATATCTTGTTTTGTATTCTTTTCATTTATTTAGATTCATTAAATTCTCAAAATCTTATTACATGCCATTTTTATATCCCTCAATAAAATCCTTCCAACTATTTCAATATGAGTATGATTAAAAACAAACATGTTACCTAACCCTAATTTCAACACAAGATCTAAAGATATACATCTACCCCATGAAGAATCTGAGTCTAAGGGTGAAGGTGAAGACTATAGTGATTATACCCATGAAATGAAAGTATTAATATAACATAATTCCAATAAATAATTCAAATCCCAAGAATAAATACGTGATCTTATGATGGATCCTCTTCTTGGAACTTATTCCAGTCATAACTTCTCTACAATACTTGGGTAAAGATAATATGCAACATCCTCTGATACTTATTCATCCACTATACCTAACTTAGATAAAAGTATATCCACTGAAATATTTAGTTATTTAACTTACAACATTAACCCAAATTTTAATCCAACATCTAATTGAACTCAAGTTTATTGATCTAGTCAACATGCAAATCTAGCATATTAAACCAATCAAAATTCACTCAATCCAATTCAAGTGATGTTGAGGGTTTTAGATAAAATGGGTAGTATGAAAATGAATAGTTTTAATTAATTACTAAAAAATAAAATATATCTCTTGTACATGACTAAACAACCTTAAAAAAATTATTGGGGAAATCCTAATTAATTTACTACCCACCCTTCCCCTTAAGGATTGTCCTAGGAACTCAATCTCATAACCTCCCATTATAATAAGGTTATTAAGAATATTCAAAATGAACCCTTTTATAGAGTCAAAATAATTGATATGGAGCTGAATAAATTATTCAATTAATTAAATTAAAATTTCAAAATTTCAAACTCTTAACCATTCAACATAAGCATCTATGAAGCATATAAACTAGTTATTACAATAAATTAAGAAACTATGCAATATTAACACTCATGACACATGGATTATGTGGGAAACCCTCATGGGGGATAAAAACCACTCTCAAATTTTAAAAAAAAGTGGACTATAGTCCTATGAAATATTTAAAAACAAGAGACTTTATTGAAGCACCCACTTCATAAGGAGCACCAACCCCTATACATGATTAAGTACCCACTTCTCCTAGATGTTGAGTACCCACACAACACCTTAGGATATCAACACCTCTAGATCCATGATTTAATTTAAATATAATTGATAAATAGTGAATAACAATTATATTCAACCCTTAACACTCTTCTCAAACCCTCAAATACAATCAATGCATCCAAAATACCCTTTTGGATCACTTTATAATTCTTCACTCATCTTCAATCTTCAAACCTAAAATAACACTATTATAACATTATAAATATGACCTAAAGGTCATGAAAATATTAATTAACCTTTTCTTCTCTTCAACAAATCTACCAATCACACTTATACTTCATTATACTTTGCATAACTACTCTAGAAACCTTCATCTTTATTTATACTCTTTATAGAGCCTTCATGATCATCATCTTCTTGGTCAGCCATGAGACATGAATCAACCCTTAAGGCTTATATTACACTTGTAATAGGATCATTATCATCCACATAGGTTGTCCATAGCTTTTATATATCACCCTGAATCATCAACACCTTTCAATTAGGCCTAAGAAGCACTTTTAGGTCCATGGAGACCTATTCACCCTCTTAGCACTTTACTGAGCAAAATTAAGAACATAAGACCCTTTAAGGCATATATTTCCATGAAAAATGACCCATAATACATTCTCAAATTATTAAATTCATCCCTACACACATCTACATATGTAAAACCTGTCAAACATTTGTTTTTTACATGAAACCACCATGAGAACCAAAAGTCAACTTGTAAGCAATTATTCATACTAAAGATAGATTGGTCAAAACTCCAAAATCCATAAAAATTATCTTCAGTGATTCTAAAAAACTCTCTAATATTTAATTCACCTTGAAACATCCAAACACCATCAATATAAACTCAACTATCCTTCTTAGATCACTTGCAAAATAAAGTCAAACCCTCAGTCAACTTTAGACCATAATAAATATAGGCATATGACCATTCAGACCTCCAAATCATTTTTTCTAGATTTCCCTTGAAATTATATACCACTTTTATTTTTATAATATAATAAAATTAATCTTAAATCAAATTTACATTCAAAATAATGAGGACTTGTTTTCCTTTGTAAATTCAAATATTTGAATTCCAACGGTCACTTTTTAATGCAAATTTGACTATAAAAACTAGTGAAATCTACCTAAGAGACAAAATTTGCACTAAAATAACTTTTGATAGACATAATTTCAAGACCTAAATTTTTAAAAACATGATTTAGGCACAAATATCAATAAACCCATGTGACATTGTTTTCTAAAACCTCCACACCTGATAATTCTAATGTCATCAATCTGCTTACTTAGGAAGATTTGCCAAGTTGATTAGGAGAACCTAGACTTTAAAAATACTACTCCAATGAATTATTTTCACTTTAAAAAGTACCCAAATCACTATTTACCCATTTTATGACCCTTAAAACATGATAAACACATCACTAACATCCATCACCTTGCCTAACCAAGCAAACATATCAAGCTCCATGTGTGATCACTTGTCATTGAGAACCATGAATACTTGAAAAATCACGGACAGACTTAGAAAACTTAATTAAATAATTTATAACACCTCAATAATATCCCCCTTTTTCATTTATGTTAACATTTGTAAATGTTTTCGAAGCCAATAACAAAACTGTGCACATACTCTTTCTCCCGTTACAAACATTTTCTCCCCCTTTGACACAATGACAAAGTGGGATTACATGTTAATCCTAAGGACATTTAAATTTTTTTTTTAAAAATAATGAAGGTATATCCTATAAAATATGATAAAAATTCCCCTTATCATTGTACATGCCAATCCTTACCTTAACCACCTCAAGCTTGTTCATTAATAACACTCTACTTTAACCATGTACTAATATATAAACAATAAATGTATGATATCAAGAAACTGAGAGTCATTACACCTTGATAAAACTAATAAGGACTCCCCCTAATTCAATTAAAATTTATTACCCCTTGATCATCTTTAGGCCATCTCCAACTATGAATAAATTCCATAGTTTCCTTTAAATTTTCTCTCACAAGGCCACCCATAGAATGAAGAGTGATCATTTAAGTTCTTTCTCAAACATATATTATGCATAAATATAACTAAAAAAATATTTAGTAACAACCAAACCTTTTTATTTTTAATAAAAATACCAAAGATCACTTTTCTTCACACTAGCCTTGCTTAGAGGCCCAGTAGCCCTGCCTAAACCTTGTAGAGCCCATAACTTTCTATGTATGAATCATCATGGATTTAAATTTAATATCTATAGTAAAATAATATTATCCCTAATTAATGACAAGAATCATCATCAAACTCTTCCTTTGCACCATAGCTCTTTCACAAACTAACCTATCAATTAGCCCTCCATTTGCACAAAAACTCAATCATAGATTAAACCATACACTTTCATATGAATATAAAACACTTTTTTAGCACCCTTTTATCCATTTCAATATATTAATCATCCTTATATCTAAACTCCCTTGGGAAGGTCACTAACCCATATAGTGCAAAATCTAGGGCATCAAAAAGAAATCTAGGAAATTTACCATCTTCCAATCAATGCTATCTCCTAAAACTTCTCTCACAACTGGAGGAAAATAATACACACTTCTAAATAAAATTTTTAGGTTTGGCTCCTTTTTTAACCCATAGAACCATGAAATTCTTTTTGACCTACTAATCCTTAAGCCATGACTATCATACTCGAAAGCCTTCAAAAATATTTAATTTGTCCTCAAAATACGTTCAAATATTGAAACCACTTGGATCATACCTAAATTAATTCAACACACCTTTTTTTTCCACAAATTCATCTTGAACACTCACCAATATTCATTTAACAATTGGAACCAATCATTCTATGCATACAAACCCTGTATATACCCTTATCACTATGCCAAAACACCTTATAATTATTATGGAATCCTTTTGACATCTCCTCAACTCCTTTTTCACATGGATACATAAAATCCAACTAGCCTATACCCTTAGTTGGCTTCATGTACCCCAAAATCACCTATTTTTCAAGATGAGCTCTCACTAGATAGTGATCATTGAGTAAAATGGACAAATTGAAAAATTATCATTAGAGCTACTTGTGACCAATCCAATCCATGAAACCACATGGAATACACTTGAAAAAATCCTATCTACACTCCATATCAACTTTACCTTCATACTTCATGATTTGACTTATCAAACTAAGCAACAAATTTTGACTAAAAACATGTCTTTAGGACCAATGTCCCTGAATAGAACTCTTGAAGCTTTTCATCATAAACATATGGAGAAAGCTAATGAAATTGTTACTCCCCCTTAACCAATGATATTATAATGATTAATACAAGACTTGGTAATATAAGATCATCTATTCTTATACCAAAATGGCATTGGTCTTAAGGACCAATCAATAACTCTACATACCTTTATACTGATTGGCATCATGTACATCATCTAGATCACACATACTTGATTTCCTATATAAAATATGTCTCCTAAGAAGCATAAGTAGAGACACCCACCTATTATTAAGGGACTAAATTTCCCAAAACTTAGTAGACTCCCACATATCCATTCTCTAAATTGACTTGTAGTCTTACCTCATCATCAATTTGACTTTGATTGAGTTCTTAGCTTCATTATTTCCTTTTGACTCATAATCCTACTTGATCTTCTTTTCCCCTTGACCAGATAAGGGTTGCTCTTTGACACTTGAACTTGTACCTTATTCTATCATGACAAATAATTCATTTTGAATCTATTTCTCATTCACCTCCTTGGGTCTCCATTCATTATGGCTCATTTTCTTCATGTTATGATAATCTAATGGCCATTCCAATGGCGCCTTACTATGTGACCTCTCTCTTGACACTTGAAACAAATTAATTTTCTCTAATTATTCATACCTTTTACATGATCCATATTATGAAATTTTGAAGTTTCATTATCCCATTCATACATCTGATCATTTGGTCTCTTATAGAGGGCATTACAAAACCTTATAATATGAACAATCCCTTGACACATATAGCACAAGATTTCATACTTTCCTTGTGATCTTGTTGACTATCTTGAGTGATGATGTTCTTCATGTTTTTTATTATCTTTCTCATAATCCCATGTAAATCTCTTACTAGGATATTTTCTTTTTCAATCAATAATCCTATGACCAAACTAATGACAAGATTAACAATATCTATTGAAGGAGTTATTATACCTCATTGCATTAGGTTTCTTGATTTGATTTGAACTTTTGTAGCTTTTTAAGTTGTCCTTATTCAAATTGTCATCCCTCTTGTCTTTATTATCACTCTCCTTATCATGATTAGTCTCCTTTTCTATCATCATTATTTTCTCAATCTTCATATAATTTTGAAAATATTCATCAAACCCTATGCTTGATTTATCATTTGAGACCTTTTGACTGCTTAATAGATCATTGAGATCAACTATACTTTTCTCAAATTTTTGATATGTTTCAATCTTGCTTCTAGCTTGATCTAGTTTCATTTGTAAAGATTTCATTTTTGATTTATATGTGACACACTCTTCATCCTTACCTTTTATCTCTTTAACAAGGGTACAAACCTAAGTTTCAAGATGTTGAGTGATCTCATCATGCTCTTTGACTTCATTTCTCAACATTTCTTCAAACAAGCCAATTTTCTCCTCATGGGACTTGATCAAGGATGTTAGATTTCTATTCTTGCCTTATAGTAGCTTCATATCTTCCAAGGTATTTAGATATTTGTCTTCAAGAGTGAATTTATCATCTTCTTCCTCTGATCTATCTCCACCAAAGAGATCTATACCTAAATAACATTCACATTCATCATCCCTAAGAGCCATGAACAATGTCTCTTTATCTTCATCATGAGATGAATCATCACTATCACATATGTTTCCTTAATATTCAATAGATAAGTTATTGTCTTATTCATGGTAAAGGCTCTTACTACCTTTTTATGACTCCTTCTTACCATTTCTCTTATTGAAGAACTTTATATACTTGTTAGGACCCTTATATTTCTTGTTCTCAACCTCATGAGATTTGTTATGAGCTTCCTTGTGTTCATACTTACCTCTATCTAGGCACTTAGCTACAAAACGGCCAATTTTACCACATGAGAAAGATTTGAAAGGAAGCTTCCCTTCATACTTGATCCCACATTCAATTTTCTTGCAATCATGGCTTCAAGTTGATCTTCATTAAGATCAAAATATTCAAGACTTATTTTTCTATTTTTGCCTTTTGTCTCCTTAATCACCTTGAAGGTTTTTTCCTTCTTTGGTGGTTTATCTTCACTGACACTCATCTCATAGGCAATAAGTATGCCATGTAATTAATCCATCTGCATCTTGGTGAGATCAAGACTTTATTTTATAAAAAAAATCTTTAAATCAAACATGAGGGTGAGAGACCTTAATACCATTTATACAATAGTAGATTCTTCAATCTCCTCTCCAAGACCTTTGATCATGTTTAATACCTCAATAACACTTATAATATAGGATGCCACATTATCTTATTATTTCATTTTGAGGCCCTCAAAATGCCTCTGATAGGTATGTAATTTAGCCAACTTAACCTTTGAATCTCCTTCATAGATAATCTACAACTTATCCCAAATTTCCTTGGAAAATTTATAATGGATTACCTTGGTGAATTTAGCCTTTGATAGGCCACAAATAATAGCATTTATAGCTTTAGAATTGTTCTCACTCAACTTATTGTTAGCTATACTAGTCAGAGTAGTAGGTATGGAATAACTATTATCACATAGGATTGCACCTATCTTAATTTTGTAGCTTTTTTTACAAGTGCCTAATGATACAATGGAAAAACCTCCAAAGTCATGGGACCTTGGAAATTTGAGGTTAATCTCTAGAGAATGTCAAATTCTTTTCACTAAATCTGATGTAAACTAATAAAATACCAACTTTGTGTAAATCTCTTCCTTTAGTAATTTTTTGATCCTAAACTAGGGTTTTGATGGGGAAAAGGGTTGAAGAATTGAAATTTGCATAAAACTAAAAATATGGTGATTGTACCAAATATTGTATAGTGCATCTAGATGCTTTCTTGAAAAACACAATAAAGTATAAAATAGATTGAATTTAGTTTTAAGCATAGACTCATGTGAATTTGGAAATCAGAGGCAGTATTTTGGCTATTTTTTAGAAAATGGGAAAGGGTCTTTGTTACAAACAATATTATCAAGAGGGTAAAATATCATAGATTAATTTTATTGAGATTAAAATAGTAGATAAAGCTTCCATATAAAATCAAATAGCTTGTATAATACAGAGATTACAAAGACAAGAAAGGTAAAAATTCAACTTTATTTCTCTCTAAAGGTTACAACTTGTAGTAAATACATTCAAAATTCAAAAAAATATATCTAACAACAAAAAGATAAATTGGGCCATAGGGTCTACAATTTTTTATACAAAATATGTCATAGAATACATGTAGTTGTTGAAACTTGAACACTTAGTTCAAAAAATCATGCAAATTTAAAAATATTCATGCCAAAAAAGGTGATCTCTTCTATTTATACCATCTTGGACTTGTGGAACATTTATAACATGTCATTCACAAGCTAGGATTGATCCTAGGCATAACATGGCATGGTATGGCATGGTTGGAACTAAAGATCTCCATGCAAAGCTCCTTATCTAATGGTGGATGAAAATAGATCTTCATGCAAAAAGTGACACCCAAAATAGAACTTGGCCTTTCTAAATAAAATATAACATTGAAAATTAATTCCAAGTTTCTTTTTATGCAAACCCTAGAATGCAAAACTTTAAGTGAGACTTTTACAACTTTCTAAGTCTTTATCACTTTTTGCCAAAAAGGAACCATGTAATTTACACTTCATGACTTTGCACCTTTTTAATAATTCACATTAATCAAAATGGAAAGTGAAATTTTTACTTGTGATTTTTACAACTTTCATATTCAAAAATATAAAGTGTAAAAAATATGTATTTCTCTTTCTCAAAAGAGTTATAAAAAATAAAGTTGTACTTTTACAATTACAATTTGTAATGTCTTTAAAATGAAATTACAAAGGATAAAAACATTTGAAAATATTCAAAAGAGAGTAAAAATTAATTAATGTCCATAATTTTCTCAATGTTCTTATCATTATTGGCCCACAACTTCTTTGTATATGTATCAAAAGCCTTGAAAATCTCTTGAATTCACTTTGTATCTGGCCTGTAAGAATAAATGTTGGAGGCTAGGCAATCTACCTAGACATCAAATAATTCTCTTCTAAAGGTTATTATGCCTTGCATTTCATTTCTCATTTGATCAATTTTTTTCTTGTACTTGATGAACCTATGAATGGAACTTAAGATAAAGACCATGTCCTTCGCAAACTCCTTCTCAACTATTGCCTTAAAAGGATTTTGAACCTGTTCTACTTGAAGGAGATTATTTGCATCATCTAATGGTTGGCATGACATTAAATTCATCATTTCATCAATCTTTTATAACACATCAATTACCTTATCATGAACCTCCTTGGCTCTCTCCATAGACTATATTAGTACGCTTATTTGAAATTGAGTAGCCTTGTGTAGTTTTTCATGCTTGATATCATCCTTAAATATTTTATTAGTAATGAGGGTATTCATATCAATTAATTTTATGGCTATTAAATTGGGATAATACATATTTAAGATTTGAATCTCTCCTTCATAGCTATTAATTTGTTATTTCAAAATTTCTTTTCTCTCCATGATGATTCCATAGTTCTCCATCATTACTGTAAGAATTCTATTACCTTTTATGATTAGTTCCTCAGGCCATTCATTCATATCCCTTCACATGTGAGAAATTTCTTGTATAGAATCAATTATAGCTTGATCTAGACTGACTGACTACACTACTTATGGTTGTTGTGATGTTTCACTGGGATTTATGTATTGGTTGAGTGATTTAGTCAACTAATCAACCTTCCTTTTTAGATCATCCTTGGTGGATTTATCATGATTAATTCTCTAGAAGAGAGATTTGATACATGTTTTCACATCATGCTTGAGCTCTTCTCTTGTCTATTGACAAAGGTGTATATGATAAACTTGATAATCCTCTATCATAATATCCTCTTTTAATTTATCAGGTAGGGGAACTAAAATTTCAACATACCTTTCTCCCTTATCATCAATGAATGTCCTTTAGAGGGTCCTAAGAGTGGTTTTTTACTTCTTCTTAACTTTTGACATGTTGAAGTCCAAAGTATTGGGATCAAACATTATTTTTTGCTTCTTACTCACTAATTGCTCTAACCAACTAGGGGTAGCCTTCTGTTGATCTAACCCTATCACCAAAGAATCCAAAAATGGTGTAGCTACACTAACTAATATTGTGACCAAGGGAGACTCTTGAGAAGATGATACCAGTGGCTACTTAGGAGGTGTCTATGAGGATCCACTCTCATCAATATTTTACAAATAAATATTTGCTCCAAGTGTCTGGGTTGTTCCAACCTCAACTGATGGTAGAGATGAAATAGTGGAAATAGGGGGAAGTGGAGGCAACAAAAAAAATTGTTCCTAGTGGGGGAGTAGAAGATGAAACAAACATAAGAGTTATGAATTTAGGAACTAGTGAAAGGGTAGAAGCCAAAGCACTGAATATGTCAATTAGGTGCACAAGACCACTTAGGGTTGGTGATGTGAAAATAGTGGGTTGAGATGAAATGGAAATAGTACTTACCCTAGGGATTGAGGTGGCCTATGGAATCATAGTCAAGATGGTTGACTCCATGGCAATGTACTATTAGGTGATGTTTGGAATTAAAGGTGATGAAATGGAAGGAATTGTAAATGGAATAGAAAGTAGGAGTGGATCAAATAGGAAAGGTGAAGTGGGAGGAGGGTAAAGTGGAATGGAAACTTAAAATTCCACTATAATTAGACCCTAAGTGTCCACTTGACTCATTTGTGTTAATTGCACTTGACTTATTGAGGTGGGTAGAATGGTTGATTAATTGGGGATAAGTGAAGGGGTTGATACTAGAGGTATAGGAGATAAAACTTGTGGATCAATGGGGACTTGAGATACTTGAGGAATCAAGACAACTATTGGAGGTGTTGAAACCTCCTGTATAATGTGTAGGAGAAGGGGGAGTAGTGAAAATAGGAGTTAGGGTTATGGGATCTAAATCTATGGATCCCTATGTTATTGTTGTGTCCTCATCTAAAATATCAATTGGTTTCTCTATAACATATCCTTGTCTAATTGATTCCCCTTTTCTTGCCTTTATCTTCTTCCTCTTCTTTCCTTTGTTAGGATCCTCTGATGATTCATCAGGGCCCTCTTTTAAAGGAGTAATACTTCCTACTTTGAGCTTTAAGAGCTTTTCCTTAACCCTTATGGTCTCCCTTATAACTTTCACACCCTTGCTTCTTAGCTAATTTATTTTTCTATTAATAATAGGAGATATTCTATCAAATAAAGAGAAGGATTCAAGAACTAACCACCTGACTAGTGGTAGAGGTCTGGTAATGATCTGTGTGAGGTAGATAGGATATAATTTAGAGTTTTCATCCACCAAGTCATTAGACACTAGTTCCAAATCATATTCTTTTACTTTTTATAGGGACATCCTAGAATAGTCCCTCATTCTAACCATTTCTTCATCATTACAATCTTCTCAAAAATCCTCATAATATTGGACATGCTCATATGTTACTATCTCTAGTTTAGTAGTGACCTTACCATATGGATCAAATTAATATATAGACTCTATAATCCTTAATGTTACCTAACACATCTCTACCTCCATAGTTTTATCCTTCAAAATAGATTAGCATATATAATAACCAATAAAAATAGGGAAATGTATCCATGTATTGTGTCTATCTAAAAGGATCTTATGTGTATCCATAATTTTTATAAACAACTCCAAAAATGACCATTTATCACTTAAATATAGAGGAAGTATGTAAGGATAGCCACTAAAACCAACTACCCTAATGTAGGAGTAGGTGGGGGACTGTATGAAGAAACAACCCCATTTGGTGATCTCATCTTTTGACACTTAGGAGAACCTTATTTTCCCATGCTCTTGATCAAACATAATGATGATGTTGTAAATTAAATCATCATTAACTCTCTTAAATTATTGTCTACTAGCTTGCAAGTGAGGTTAGGGTAGTAGTTATAGACTTTTGTTATTTCTTTAGGGATTGTATTAAGGCCTAGGAATAATCTTTATTTGGCCAAGATATAGATAATATATGATGTCATATAAAACTTGTTTGTCATTTTCACCTCCGTCAATTGGTTTTGGAGGTAATCACTTATTAATTGGGCCTAATTTATCTATTTTTTATTCTCTCTAATAATGTAGATATACTAGTACATTTAGTCTTGACAACACTTACCATTGGAATTGTCAGTGACTCTATGTAGTAGTGTTATGATATCTCCCACCTCCTCTATAAAATTAGATCTATACATAGTCTTGGGAAATCTGGTGGATGAATTCTTAGGAGTCTTAAGCCATTTATTTTTAATGATCTTATAACATCCATCCTTTTTTTCCTCATAAAATTTTGTATATGTTTGTGGAGTTATATCTAAATAACTCTCAAACTTAGGGATGGAAAACACTGTGTTGATGAAGTTAGGATCAAGATCTAAAACTTTCTCTCCTTTCTCAATGAAGACTTGACTCCATCAGGTTCATAATTTTTGGAAATTATGAGGATCAACCTAGGGATTTGAATAGAAATAGGATAGGCTATAGGTTTTGGTAAACCATAGTCATAGATACTTTGGATCCAATCACTTTTGAAATCTACACCTATCCTAGCCTAAAAATATCCTAGGTCAATGTGACCTAAATCTGTATCTATTATCTCTACCATATTGGATTCCAAAAAATAAGTCACTCTAGGGCCCTTAGATTTGAACTTCATTTCCTTGGGAGGCATGGAAACTGAAGTTATTGCTTGTGAAAAACCAACTATGAAAGTTGGTAGAACCTACAGGTGTCTAAAACACATCTATTCTCTATAAAAACTTAGAGGTGCTTAGAGCACATCCAATGTATGTGTTATTTTAGGGATATTCAATTTTAATTATAGGTGGGACATGATTGAGGCATGTATACTTCCATAGTGAACTAGGAGTCAGTGGGGGTCAAAAGTGCTTGAGGCATGTTAGATCTCTGGTAGAGGTGGAAGGTGCTCAAAGCACATCCACTATTCATGGTGCTTAAAAGTCTTACAGGCTTATCAAGTGTTTAATGTAGATCTAGTGTCTACAAGGCCAGTAGGGGAATTTATATGGGATATTCACTAGTTTTTTAATATGAAAATATGCTTGGGGAAACCCTAGTTTCAAATGTAGAAATATTTGAGTGGGAAATGAGGGGTGTTTTCATATAATGGTATATGTAAGGTTTATAAAACCCTTGAGATGAATTTTTAAATAATGAAAACCCTATAATAACCCTAAATATTTATTTAGACACATGATTTCAACCCTATATTGTAAATAAATGTTAATATAACTACATAAACATGAAGTATCAAATTCTAAAATAGTCGGTAACCCTAGGGCAATGCCATGAATAAAGCAACAAAATCTATGAAAGATACTAAAGATTTTGAATAAAATTGATTAAAAAAAATTAGAAAACATTTCAAACTTTAGGAAATAATGGTGGAAACTCAAGGAAAATACCATATACAATGTGGCTTGGAAGTTATAGACTTGACTAGGTGTTCATTTACACATGGCTCGAGGTAACATTGCATGGTGTAAATAGTTAGAGCTCTAAAATGCAATTATTAATTTAAAAAATAATAAATATTTTTCAAAATAACCTAGTTTTTATAGGAAAAATCCTAAAATTAATGCATATTGGGTGGTTGGTGGTATATTTTGGACTTGTTTGAAGTAGGTCCACTATCCATCAGAAGATCAGGCTTGGTAGGAAGTGGGACTTAACATGCACTTTGCATGTTTGAAAACATGCAATGTGTAGTTTAGGTTTCAAATTCCATAGGAGGAGACTTGGTGATTTGTTTTAGGTTGGACCTACTTGAAGCAATTTCATTCTCCATAGATGGGGTGATAGGCTTTGGTGGGAGGTAGAACCCATATGGCACTTTACACATTTGGAATGTGAAAAGTGCACTCAATATTTTGCATCTCATGATGTTATAAATGGGTAAGTGTTTGGAAAAATGTAGAGAATATGGTACACTTTTCATATTCCAATGTGTAATGTACACTTTAAGCTCCACATTTTGTGGAAGGGGGTTATTAAAGTTTTGGTAGGATCAGGAGTCTATCATGCATTTTGCACATTATGAAAATGTGCAAAGTGCATGCTAAGTTATAGATTCCATCAGATGGGTGCATGGAAGGATTTAGAGTTCACCATGCATTTTTCATGTTTGAGAATGTGAAAAGTGCATGGTTATTTCTAGATTCCATGGGTTTGGGTTTTGGTGCTTTATGAGATCCAAAATCCATGAAGCAATTTGCATAAGTGTAAATTGCATCTAGAGTCCCATATTCCAAGATGAAGGGCAAGATGGGTTTTTTGAAGGATTAAAGGTTTTTTATAAAAAGAAAAGGGGGTCTCCCTTAGAGTTTTATATGTAATGATATTTTTGGGACAAAAATCTCAACATTTTTGGTGACCTTTATGGGATGATTATCTGCTAATCATTTTCAATCTACTGGCCTTATAAGACATTGGGCATGGAGTTAACTTTGTTCTAACAAAAAATCTAACCTAGGAAAGAACAAACTAGGATTCAAAAATAGGAAAAAGCAACACAACCTAAGGAAAAAACTCATAATGAGTCTTACCTATATAGAATCACCTATTAAAAACATAATAAACCCTATTATTTACAAAATTTAATCTTTTTAGAAAAAGTTCCTTACCTCAAAAGCAAACATTGAGGTATATCCCATTAACTGGGATTGCATTTCTACTCCATCAAGTTTATAAAGTTGGAGTGTGTTGGCTCCTTTACACTGGGTGATGATATATGGACCACTCTATATTGAATCAAATTTTGTGTGCCTACCTAGGTTTACTTTATCTACATCCCACTTGAGGACCATGTCTCCTTCATTAAATATTTTTTTAGTTGATTTCTTATCAAAATTCTTCTTGGTTTGTTCTTAATTTACTTCTAAGATTTTCATTAGTTGATGCCTAATTTAATCATGCCCTATTAGTTTAGCTAGTCTCACTATCATCTCATCATTATTGATTAGGTCTAATGGGATTGAGATCTAAAGATAGAAGTTCAATTTATAGTGGTACTCATGCTTATCTTCCATATACCATAATAAAATTGATTACCGATGGCTCTCGTTGGTGTACCAAATTCTATCAGCCCACAATGTTCATTTCAATTTCGTATGCCACATCCTTTTGTTATCCTCCATTATTAGTTTGATAATTCTAATCAAGTTATTATTAGTTAACTAAGCCAATCCATTACCCTAGGGGTAATAATTTTAATAAGTTCTTAGGTAAACATTATTATTTACAACCCATTCACTGACCTAAGTGCCCACAAATGCCTTAGCATTATTAGATAATATGGTGTGAAGAACACCAAACCTTGAAACTATGTTGTCCATAAATTCTAAAATGGATGTTTTAGTGGCATCTTTTAAAGCAACCACTTATGTACATCATGTAAAATAATCCATTGTTTTGAGAACCCATTTATGACCCATACTTTATAGTGGGTTGTTAATGCTAATGAAATCCAATCCCCATTGGGTGAATGGTTGATCTACTTGAATTGGTTTAAGAGGAAGTGAAGTTAGTTTTTGCTTACTAGTGAAGTAAGCACACTTTTCATAATTTATTTCCCATTGATGGGCATCCTTGGATAGTTCAAGTAATAATAGCCTCCTCTCATTATCTTGATGGTCATAGTCCTTATAGAAAAATGTCCTCCTGATGATCCATCATGAAATTGCTCAAGCACTTTGGGAACTTACTCTTGCTCAATACATCTTAACAAGATTCCATTCATGTCCTTCTAAAATAAAATTCAATCAATAAGAACATAGGTAATTGATTTAAATTTAAAATACCTTTTCTTCAACTATTAGAAGTCATAGGGGTATTCACCAGTCTATAGGAAATGAGTCGTGTCTTGAATCTAGATATTAAAAGGAGGTGGATTATTTATCTGAGGTGTAGTTTGAGTATACACCCTATCAAATATTAATTTAGTAGTCTTTATGTCAGTAGCCAATTATTCACATAATTATTTTCCTCTTACCAACTTCATTATCATGATATCCACATCATACTCCATGACCTTGGTAATCCATCTTGCTCATTTTTCATTTATCTTCATACTCAGTAGAAATTCTTTGATGCTCTAATGACTCACCATCAAATGTATTTTGTTTTTAGAAAGCATATGCCTAAATTTATTAAGTGCTTTGATTACTGAATATAGTTTTTTCTCTACAAAACTATAATTCTATTCATAACCTTTCAAATACTGGCTAAAGAAAGATATTAGCTGATCTAAATCTTCTTAATTGTGCTGAGTTAGAATTTCAAAGATACTTCCCCTCAAAACACATAGAGGATAAAATCCTTCTCATATTTTGGGTTAACCAAGGTAGGGAGCTTGGGAGATGGAATGTTCTATGGCCTCAAATATTTCTTTTCCTTCTTATGTCCAAATTAAAAGAGTTCCCTTCTTTAGTATTGAAGTAAGGGGTTTTTCCAAAAAGGCAAAATTTGGTATGAGTCTTCTCACAAAGTTGATCTTCTGAAGAAAGCTTTATAGGCCCTTTTTGTGACTTGATATAGCCAATTAAATATGGATCTAACTCTTTCAAGGTCTATTATAAAACCTTATTTTGACATTATGTGTCCCAATAGCTTACCCTCATGTATTGTGAACATGCACTTCTTTGGATTAAGGAAAACCCTAAATTCTCCACACCTTTCAAAAATATTTCTTAGGTAGTTTAGATGTGCATCAACATGATTTTAGTAGTCTATAATATCATCTAGATATACTATAATTATATTATTTATCATATCTTTGAATTCCATATCTATGGCTCTCTAAAAAATTATGCTTGTAGTTGTTAGACCAAGTGGTATCTTTTTGTATGTGTACGTGCCCCATTTAATGGTGAAGGTAGTTTTAAATTGATCTTATTCTTGTATAAATATTTTTTTATAACCTAAATAAGCATATAAAAAAGAGAATATTTTAAATCCTAATACCATATGTATAATTTATTCCATAGGGGGAAGAGGATAGTTAGCTTTTCAATGATGCTTTGTTTAGGTCTCTAAAGTCCATGCACAGTTGGATTTCACCATTTTTATTTTTTAGAGGGATTAGATTTGTTACCCAATATGATTTTTTTATTTGGAATATTATATTATCCTCTATCAACTTATAGAGATCATTTTTCATCAAGGGTTCAATCTTAGGATTGATAGGCCCCTAATTTTCCCTAATAAGTTTTGTATTTGGATCTAGTTCTATAGTGTGTTGTGCTAAACTTGGATCAAATACTCTTAATTATTGATAACTCCAAGAAAATTTATCATCACACTCATGACATAATTTAACAAAATCATGTTTCTCTAAAATGTTTCATACCTTTCCTATCTTGAGAGATTTGCCTTCTGAGATGATGATGGGTTCACAATCTTCTTCATTGATAGTAATGTTCTTATTTTCACCTTTAAATTAGTCATCTGAGTTAAATATTTTTTCTAATTTAATGAGACCCATAGGCAACTTATTCATTTCAGTTGAATAATATGATCACCATATTGGTTTTTTAGCCTTGGTTGATTCCTTTTTGAAAACACAGCCTCTTCTCTTAGAAAATTTACAATATACTTATCATTATCAAAGACTTTCCAATTAGTTTCATTATCATGGATATAAGGCCTTATAATCAGCCTCACATGTTGGTTTTTCTTCTTTTTTTATTTTAACTAGTAGGTTATATTGGGACCCCATCAAGGCCATGTAATCAACATCTTTATTTTGTGCCCTTGGTACCACTTGAATGTTCAAAGTGGTGAAATCCTCCAACAGGTCCCACACCCTATGTTTGTAAGACTTTATTAAATTATTTTTTGTTACAACTTGTTATCTAACTTGGTGAATGATGAGCTCAATGTCACCAAATATTTTTAATAGATTAATTCCTCTATAATTATCTAATTAGATGCCTTAAATTATGGCTTTGTATTCAACTACATTGTTAGTACAACTAAATTGAAGTTTGAATGAGTATAAGTAGCTCTCTTTTTATGTGAAGATCAATATAATTCCTAAACTTGCACCATTTTTACTTTTTGAGGCATCAAAAAATAAATACCACATCCCTTGAAGATCTTCATCTAGTTTGACTAAATTCAAGATAATTTCATCTTTATCATGAATGCAATATGTCCCTAACCCTATTTCTTGTACATATTCATAAGGATCAAATTGTAGGTCTAATCCCCATTCATCCAAATGAGTTTTTAGAATCTCTTCTATAGGTATTGCATTCTCTTGATCCATTTTTTCCTCCTCTTAATATTGCAATGTGTAATTAATTTCTATGGGAGGAATAGGATTGTATGGTTCTATATGATATTTTACAATTGGCTCAACTCTTATTATTAATCTAGTTCCATGTCTTTTTCTAAGTAGCATGTGATACCAATCAGTAGATAGGTACCCTCCCATATTCTTAGTAAAATCTCTTGAAACACAAATGGTAAAGTAGGGAGGAAGATCTATGACTAAAATATCTTGACTAATTGATAGGCTTGGGCAAGCATGAATATGAGGTTCAATCCTTTTATGGTTCCTACTATTTGAACAATAGTTCCATCTACTTGCACTTACCCCTTATTAATAGGTGTGTATTTTATTCCCAAAGCATTAACTATTTTCCTGGGCATTACTCAGCTACTAGTCCCCAAAATCTACAATGTAATTATGTACCAAATGTTTCCCTATTATAAGTGAAAGATAAAATTGGAGGCTTACCATTTTTTCCTATTTTATTATCAACTTGAGGACGACATAGATTTATTATAGTTGTAGTCCCCTTGGTTTAAACCTTTTTTGATATCTAGAAATTTCTTAGAGCCTCCTATAGTAAATCCCTTTATGTTGGTATAGATAGTGCTTCCCACATAGTGAAGTTCATGTTAGTCTTCTTAATTTTATCAACTATGATAAAAGGTATATTACCAACCTTTAATGGTGATTTTACAAGGTATGTATCATATTTTACAAGATTTAAAGTGGGCACCTTAGATTTTAATTGATTTTTAGGTGCAAAGGGTGGCATTTGCACTATGTTGTTCTTTGTTGGTTCCAATGCAACTTTAAAGGTTGAAGCTTGCTCTACCCTGGGGGGATGATAATATTTTATTTATCTTTTCTTGTAACATGTATTAGCTACTATAGGGACTCCACCATTTAAAAATGCTTCATCTTGGCTTATGCCACTAAAATCATCTTCTTGCCAATTTAAAAGAGTTTCTTCACTTTGAGAAGGTTCTTGTGTGTTTGCTTGTTAGGAAGTAGATTCTTATTTTTGTCCTTGCATGCTTGTTATGCCTTACACCATTAAGTCTTGATTTATTACACTGTTGGGGTGAGTGTTATATTTATTGGGTTGATTGCATGGATAACACCACTCATACTCTTGAGCCAAATTATTTTGAGTAGGGATAATGGCTTTGGAATTTTTTGGTGCTGGTAAAGCATGAGCATTTGGAGGTATTGACTATAAAATTTTTCCTTCTTTTGGTTGTTACCTTGATATGGATACCTATTACCTTGGTATATAGGGTTAGATGGATATAAAGGTTTGTAGTTTTGGGCTTACTACCTTTTCATTTCCAATAAATCATTTCCAAAGATCTTAAGTATTGACATATATATATATATATATATATATATATATATATATATATATATATATATATATCAAAGTAGATGCCTTGCTCATAGTGGGAATTGGATCAAGTGTAGGTGGGGGAATAGGGGATATTTTTAGAAATAGATGCATTTGTGGCCTTGGTACAATTTTCTTGACTTGGATCAAACAATTATCTACCCTTATTCCAATATCATAAGGTGTAAGAAGTGTGGTACCACCCACTAACTGAATCATTATATCTATATCACTATTGAGGGATTTTAGGTAATACAATAATTCATTATTTGTAGTGGGTTTAAACAAGATTGGGATTCTATTCTAGGTCTTCTAGAAATGGTAATTAAAGTCAGTCATTATTCATGAGGATATCATTGAATAGTAGTTAATTATTAAACCAAGGAAAGGTGGTCACTCTTGTCCTCAAAATGGGTGCACATCATAGTGCCTAACTTATCCCAAACTCAGATTGAGGTGGGATCAAGGACTCTGTACCACTGTAAATATTTCTACTTGAAAGAGGAGATTAGGAGTCTAATTTTAACATTGTCTTAGACCACATTATGGATTGAATAGAGATTATAAATATATTATATGTCTTCTAAAATAGTGATAGAGGTTTCACTAATAAAACATGGAAAGATTTTTAAGGTTGATACTAGTATATCATCATGCTGGGCCAAATTGAGTGGACTAAATGTATTAAAAGCTACAAAATTTTGATTTATAGCCATTATGGGAGGTATAACACTGATAAGAGTTACCAAAGGGGATGGGAATAAAACCATAGGATATACCTTAGGCTGAGGTGTGATTATTTTTGATCTCTTTTTAGATGGAAATGATAGTTCTAAAAATTTAGCCCTCTTACCTTTAGTAGATGATCTTGTTTGTTTGCTTGGACTAAATCACCTTGAAATTTTGAGTCCATAACCAATATATTCACCAAGTACTTTGATATTTGCAATGTACAAAATGCATGGCAGGTTTTGGATTCCATAGTTTTAGGTTTTGGTGTTTCATGGGATCCAGAACACATGAAGCAATTTTCATAAGTGTAAATTGCATCTAGAGTCTCAAATTCCTTGATGAAGGTAATGAAGGATTTTTTGAAGGATTCAAGGTTTTTCCTAAAAAACAAAGGGGGTCTCCCTTAGGGTGTTAGATGTAAAGATATTTTTGGGACAAAAATCTCAACAATAACCATCCATAATATATTTACAAATATCAAAACCTATATATATGATGCAAGTCCTCATCCTTGTAGTTCAAAATTCATAGTTTTACCTATTAAATAGTGGTGCTTGTTTATTATAGAAACCACCTTGTATTTGATGTTTAGCCATTGTACATTAGATCACCTTCAAGTGGTTAAAATTGAAAATAAGGTATGGCTATGATACCAATTATTAGAGGTACAATCATTGAGGGGGGTAAATTAGTGATGCAATTAATTCAATTCCAATTTCAAATTTTCAAACTCTCAACCATTCAACATAAGCATCCATGAAGCATATAAACTAGTTATTGCAATAGATAAATAAACTATGAAATATTAACACTCATAAAACATGGATTATGTGGGAAACCATCATGGGGGATAAAACCCATTATCAAGTCTGAAAATAAGTGTACTATAGTCCTATAAAATATTTACAAATAAGAGACTTTAGTGAATTACCCACGTCACAAGGAGCACCAACCCCTATGCATGAATAAGCACCCACTTGTCCTAGATGTTGAGCACCCACACAACACCTTATGATATCAACACCTCCATATCTCTAATTTCCTTTCAATCTGATGGATAAATAGTGAATATAAATTATATTCAGCCCTTAACACTCTCTCAAACCTTCACATACAATCAATGCATCCAAAACACCCTTTTGGATCACTTTATACTTCTTCAGTCATATTCAATCTTCAACCCTATAATAACACTATTATAACATAATAAATATGACCTATAGGTCATGCACATATTCATAAACCTTCTCTTATCTTCAATCTATCCACCAATCACACTTACACTTCACTAAACTTTGCATAACTACTCTAGAAACCTTCATCTTTGTTTATACTCTTTATAAAACCTTTGTGATCATTATCTTTTTGGTCAACCATGAAACATGCCTTAACCTTTATGGATTATAATAAAATTTGAATAATATCAACATCATCCACATATTTCATCCATATCTTTGATATATCACCCTTAAGCATCAACACCTTTCAATTAGGCCTAAGAAGCCCTTTTAGGTCTATGGAGACTTATTCACCCTCTTAGCACTTTACCAAAAAAAAATAAGAACACAAAACTGATTCAAATCATATAGGTCCATTCCACATGACCCATAAGACATACTTAAATGATTACATTCATCCCTACACTCCTCAACATATGCAAATCCTATCAAACATTTGTCTTGTACATGAAACTACCATAAATGAATCAAAAGTCAACTTGTAAACAATTTTTTAGACTGAAGATGGATTGGTCAAACATCTAAAATACATAAACATGATCCTTATGGAGTGTAAAACACTCTAAAATAGCTAGTTCTCCTTGAAAAATCCAAACACCATCAATAAAAACTCAAACTTCCTTCTTGAGTCACTTACAGAATAAAGTCAAACCCTCAATCAACTTTGGACCATAATAAATGTAGGTGTATGACCAATCAAACCTCCAAATCATTTTTCCTAGATTTCCCTTGAATTTATATACCATATTTAATTTTATACCACCATAAAATTCATCCTACATCAAAATTCATGAGCATAACAATGAAGACTAGTTTTCCTTTGTAAATTCAAATGTTTGAATTCCAATAGTCACTTTTTAATGCAAATTTGACTATGGAAACTAGTGAAATATGCCTAGAAGACTAAATTTTCACTACCATAAATTTTTCTAGACCTCATTCAAGACCTAAATTTTTAAAAACATGATCTAGGCAAAAATATCAACAAACTCATGTCACCATTTTCTTCTGACACCTCCACACATGAGAATCTTGATGTCATCAATTTACTCACTCAAGAAGAGTTACCAAGTTGACTAGGAGAACCTAGACTTTCACAAGACTAATCCAATGAATTAATTTCAGTCCCATAGGTACCCCAAGCACTCTTTACCCCTCATATTACCCTTCAATCATTATCAACATATTACCAACATCTATCACCTTGCCTAATTAAGCAAACATAGCAGATCCATGCATGATCACTAAGGCACACTTTGTCATTAAGAACCATGCATACTTGAAAACTCATGGACACATTTTTCCATCTTAGTCACATAATTTACAACACCTAAAAACCCTTAAATCCTCAAATTATAAGTATAGACATTGTATGAGTCACTCCAACCATCACCTATGATGTATCTACTAATCCCACTTTACATCTTAAGGCTTTTAGTCATATTTACAAAGACTAGATCAAGATTAACACTTTTTTATATACCAAATTAATTTATAAACCCTAAAAAATGATTATTTAGAATGGATTAAAAAAACTAAATCCTATCTCTATCACATTATTATAAGTATTATTAAATGCATTAGTCATGGTATGACATACAGGATATGCAGTACAACTCCTTTATGGTTTCTTGACATAACTAACTCTTCACTTCTCAATTTAGATTATCATTTTTTTTTGTAATATATTTCAATATAATTTAAAAAAATCATATAATTATGTCCATAAATTATACAAAGCACTTGTACATGTAGGCATGACATCTAACTATAAAGTAATATGGGAGAAAATATTTTTTGAAAGTTAGCACAATATGAAAATGGTGCAGGAGGGTAAAAATGGTATTTATAGATAATAAAAATCATTCTTACCCTATAAAATAAAAGTTTATCATAAAAATAGGCATCGTTCTTGTTTATAAGGAGTTAGACCTTCAAATTTATCACATAGTGATAAATAGGCCTACATAGTCTAGATACATATTTATATTTTAGAAATAAATATCAAGTGTAATTGTTCCTTTAAAATTTATTCTCTTTCAATTTCAATTATCAATTCAACATTTTCCTTTTTCATGTTTACTATTTTTTACCACTATGACAAATCTGGAATTATTGTTTTATATTATTAAATGGTAGATCTTCTTTATGTAATAATTTTACCTTTTTTTTAAGGTAGTTAACATTAAAAAATAGGGTAAAACATATTAGTGAACTTAAAACTTATTAATCTCAACCTATGGTTTTAATTATCCTAACCCTGGGCATTTTTTTCATTAATTTCATATTCTTATTTTTGGGTTTTGTTCCCTCATTCTACCCTTAAAGTTTTATTTCCTTGTGTGTGGTTTGTCTCTGTTAAAATCATGGTTCATATTAATAAAATGGATGTGAATGCTTTATCTTTGTTAGATTATAAATTTAAAAAATTGAATGTTTCAAATGATAAAAATATTAATCAATGCATTACTCAATATTTAAAAGCACATTTTCTTGAAAATCTTAGTCATAGTGAAGAAATTATACATATGGTTAAATATGAAAATAATTAAAGTGTAGATTATCATAGGTTTTTTGATTGTGTGATTTTATATTCTAGGATTTATGAAAGTATTTTGCATTATACTCCCATAGTAAATAACATTTTTATGGATACTATCAGTGGTAAGACTCAACCTTTGAATGAACCCCTTAAGGACCTTAGTGTGTCCTTCCAAGAGATCCTATCCACAATGCATTCACTGTGGGAAGTAAAAGGTAAAGTACGTGATATATATTTAGAACATATTGTATCTTCTTCTTAGGCCAATAGAAATTCTATATTTGGTTAACTTATAGTGCATAAATTCTATTATTCACCTTTTCCTCATGACTTTAGAATGCCAACATTTGCATTGTTTGATGGTATAGGTGACATTTACTTTTACCTCAATAACTTTGTTGTTTCTTTTTGTAAATACAAATTCAAAAATGGAATATTGTTTAAAGCATTCCCTATAATCTTAAAAATTAATTCTTGATATTGATCCTATATAATTTGTAGTGGATATTTCCATATATACCTTGAGTTAGAAGATATATTTTTATCATGATGTATCAATAATAAGGAACAACTTTTTACTTTTTAGCATCTTACCTCTATTCACAAAGGTTAATCTAGATCTTTTTATATTTATGACTATAGTTGACTACTTGTAGATAATATGAACCATTTTATTTACCAACCCATAAAACTATATAAAAACTATTTTTTTTTAGGGATCTCATCTTTCCTAACACAGAGAAATTTATTTACCATGTGTGCCAATATTTCTTATCTCTCTTATTTCACTATAAAAAATAGATTGCATATGTTAAAAATTTTCATCCCACTAATATCACTCTTGTTTCTATCTCTCCAACTATAATCCATGTGTATATATATATAACACATCTTAACCATGTGATAGAAGAAAGATTACTTCTAAAATATGTTTTACGTATTCTCCTAGTGGTTCACATCAATATCCTAAGTTTAATGATTATCAAAGTGTAATAATGAATTAAATTCTTGATTTTAAGTTTGTTATTCTCCATCTTATTTACAATACATAATCTACACTAACCCCATTTAAATAAAAATACCATTGTGCATATCATAGAACTCATGGACACTCAAATAATATATATTATTCTTTGAAATATAAAATCCTTGATATTTTGAAAAGGGTAACATTGAGATTAACCCACATCTTAGTGATAACAATGACTCTCATAAAGAGAATCAAACTATTATGTCATATCCTAAAGAATAAACACCTAAGAATATTAGTGTTCCAAATAAGTTTTCCAATGCCCTTACCAAGTATTATGTTTCAACCATAAAACCTTTGGTCATTAATGCTTACATATAAAGAAAATAATGCAAGAATATTATGATTGATAACACTACCCAATTCAATTTGTTATTTTTATTATCTCTCTTGGATATGGCATCTAACATTTGATTAAGATTTATTTGCCTATGTTTCTCACATTTGGGTACATTCAATTGCCTATATCTCTTAATCTGAAGATATGTCTTGCCACATTCCATGCTAAGCCCATTTTTCTCAAGTACAATGTTTTTTTATGAACTCCTTAGATAAAATTAATGGATGCAATAGTAGATGAGACTCTTGTTCATATTATATTTGACATCCAAGGTGATACTATATCCATTTTGAGAGATAGACCAACTAAAAATGAAGAAGAACACCCCATAATGGATAAGGTTATATCTCAAAATTGAGTTCCTAAACAAAAACCTAATAGTTATGATATTATAGAAGAATTTAAATAACTTGATCCTTCATCACATAGCACTCCATGTCCTATATAATAATATTTTGGTTATGATTATATATCTCAATGTATTGTATTTGATGATGATGGCATGTTTGATATGGGTACATCTCCTTCTCATAATATGACTTATACACAACTATGTATGATGATTTTATACTTTTATGAGTCCACTTGTGAGAATATCCTTGGATAGTGTTGGCACATACTTACTATAAGATTCAATGCATACATATTTCAAAATTTAAATTTTTATATAACCTTTACTTTTTTATGGTACACATTTTTTTTATATCATGATAATTACTTATTTTATCTCCAAACATGTTTATGACTTCCCATACATAATAATTTTTCATTTGAGATTGTTATTATATCTTTAAAGTTCCATTATATATAATATATTCAGATTGAGACACTCACTTATTTTGAAATGTTATTGGATTATTATCCCCCTCTCCATGGTGACTATTTCATTTGATAATTTAGGTTCCCATCACCTATTGTATTCTAATTTTGACACTTAGTGTATCAGATTTGAATATTCATTACTATGATCTTATGGCTTAAAAAAACTTATACACTATTCATATTGGCCTACATCAAGTGTTTTATTAATGCATCATCATTATTACACATAGATTACTATGTGATTTCACAATAAAATTAAAAAACAAAAAAACATTTATAAAATTATATATATATATATATATATATATATATATATATATATATATATATATATATATATATATATATATATATATATTTCATGTGATACATATCATGCTTATCTACCTATGCTAGAGGTTTATATATTCATGTTTTCCACATGCGTTTCTTATGGTATACTTTGAGTGGGTAAGATTCAAGATATATAGGTTATATATGGTTACTTAAATATATGTAATGTAACTACTTTATTATTATATACCTCAAGATACATTGTTACATTATTAGCATGGCTTACCTTTAGGGGCATCTGTACACAAGTATATTTATAAGATAACATATCTCTAGCTTTGAATTTAGTATATAAAGATACTTTACATAGATCATAAATATATTTATATTACCTAAATTTGGAATATTTACATGGATATTTATACATTATTATTACATGGATACTTACATCTTGTACCACATACCTTACAATCAAAACTTTCATATATGTTACACCTTGGTACTATGCTATCCATGATTATACTACTATGATTGTGATTCATTTATATACCTATCCCTCTTATGGGTGTCTAATATACATGGAAAATATTTTTATTTTATATTAGGGGAAACATGCCCTTGCATACATTTTTTATCTTAATTTAGACTTTTTGTAAATGTTGAGCACCTATTGGGGTACATTATTTGTCCTTCTCATTATTGGTCCTATTATCCAAATCTTTCAACTTGGGGCGGGGGGGGACATGATTTTTTTTCAAGTACATTTATATTAAGCATTAAATTATTATATGCATATATACATATTTACATTCCCACATGGGCATACCACACATTATCTCCTTGAGCCTCATTGATACTATATTACTTTATATAGCCATATTAGTTATGGTCCTTGCATTATTATATTGATGGGCACATGTACCCTATACACCTTTTACATCTTTACATATTATTATTATCCTACATACTATATACATGACTATATCTTACACATTAATTTACATGACTTATGCATTTCCAATAGGGGAATTATAATTACATGTTCCTTAAGAATTATTCACTTTCTATATTGTGTGTAGACAAGTACATCCTTACCATAATTATACTCACCTCTTCTATGAGATTTTATTGATGACATATATAATTATATTTCCCTATGACTAAATAATACCCACATATGTTATTTGTAAACCGTATATTAACATATATCATATATATACAGATCCTATCACATAGTGTTTCTTCATACATATATGACATTATATTACATATACATAGACACATTCTTGATAGTCACATATGATACATCTAGTTTTATATCTTAATACATTGATTATTATTATACATTTGGGGCATAACTTCATCCCATCCACTTAACCACATCAGAGCATATTTTATCCATGTGCACCATCATCCCCATAAAAGGATGTATCAACATATATAACTTACATTTAATTTTTATATATTAAAATGATTATCATAAGGATCATGGTCCATCTCTCCTATTATGTTTATAATGGGGCATCTTATTTACCCACTCTATACATCATCTTCATTAGAGGATGTGCACACCTCTTGAACCTTATATGAGGATAATTTTATATAAATTGATACTCATTAGAGTAATATATTATGCATTAAGATTTATATAATGTTATCTTTCTCAAACAATAAGACACTTATACTACTTATAGTTACACATATGTCATTGAGCTTTGCATGATTTTATCTTTCATATGTGACACAACTCTAATGCTTGTTATAATTAAATATGCAATATTGAGATTTACATGATGTTATATACCCTATGCAACATAAGACTTAGGGCATAATAGTTTCCTATTTATCTTACTGTGGGGATTTATATGTAATATTTTAAAATATTTACATGTTTTTTATGTAAATTTTAAAATGGTATTGGCTATATACAATAGTATTACACATGGTGCATGTAACTCTATTATTTTGAGATGAGTGATTACTGACACAAGTTTTTCAATCCTTCACCTCAAAATGGTTGAAGATATCAAATAATTTTTAGATAATTTTAAAAAAGCTATTTATCATAGGTTACTAACCAAATTTTAGGATCTCTACTTGGAGAAAAATTATCTACTTCCCTAATCAATAAGTGGATTGAGTTTTTAAAAATTGGTGGCTATGTCTAGCACATTTTAGAGAAGTTTTTAAATGGAATAATGTAATATCCCTTCGAATATCAAAACAAAAGCTCCAAATTGCTTATCTGAATTTCTAAAAAATATCTTCAAATAGATGAATAAATCACAGTATAATTTCTTATTTATTTGCTCATAAGCTTACAATAGAGATCCTCTGTCAGGTATACAAAGAATATCAAAAGTTCGGCCTTATAGCCTGAATATTCTGTGAACTGGGCTAAATCTGGAATGTCTCGGCCTGCTGTGTAAAAAACACAGTCGCCGACGTCGGTTATACTGCCGTCGTCGGTCGACCTGTAGTGATCCCTTTGCCGACGTCGGTGATAAGTCAACCGATGTCGGTCTCTGTAAGTCTCTGTTCGCCGATGTCGGTACCTGAACTTTCTGTAGATGCGTACGGATTTTCACAGATCTGTATGGAAGTCGTACGGCCACTGATATTGCTTAACCTATGTGCTTGATCCTGATCTGTAGAATTATGGGCTAATACAAAGATCTATATCTAGATAATTCTGGAATCAAAACCCAAATAATGAAAATACCTGAAACCCTCGTGATAGCTTCTGTGTGAAGTTATCTCTCAAACTTGTAAGTACATGTGATAGCTTCTGGATGAAGTTATCTCCCAATTTGGCAATAGATCGGTTGATCTTTCACAACCTCTGAATCGCTCACACTGAAGAGTTGACGTTCTTCAATGCAGTTTGGCAATAGATCAGCTGATCTTTCACAGCCTCTGAATCACACACAATGAAGAGTTGACGTTCTCCACTACAGATGGAATACTGGAACCCTTGGCTCAGTCTTCATAGAAGAATTTCTTAACAAGAATCAATATCAAATAATCATGAATACAAACTCTCTCCCATGAGAGATTTTTATACACCTCCAAAGGTGTGCTTGCTAAAATTAGACTCCCTTAAATTAGAACTAGGGTCTTAAAATTAGACCAAGTCTTAATTTAGAGTTTGCATCCTCAAATTAGACTCAATCATTAATAATTAATAATTAATTAATAATTAATCAATAATTAATAATTAATTAATAATTAATTAAAATGAGATCAAATAATTAATATTTGATTAAATCAATCAAATATTAATATCTCCCTTAATTCATGTCCGAAAGAGCCTGAACGAATTCCAACCCATCTCTATCAAGACCCTCTATCCATCCCATCAGCCTATGCGGGTCGCATAATAGGCTAATATTCAACTCTGGACATGTCAACTAAAAAGGGGACATGACAATCTGCCCCTCCTAAAATTGCTTGCCCTCAAGCAATCACTGAATGATAAACCAATCAATTTTCCTCCTGGATCCCAAATGTAGTCCTGATCTCCACCGTTGTCAATCAACATGAACTCCAGGCCCTGAATAATATCTGAATCTAGAATGTGAATGCTAGACATACTCGTATCATCATGTGACCCGCCTGTAACAAAAAGCTGAGTCCCTACCACATGTGCTAACTCTTGAACTGAACTCACCTCAAGACACAGCTCGTCCTCATATATCTCCTGTGTTGGTGCCAATGTGCACTCGTCATCGCACTCTATCATGTCATGCAGTGTAGGCATCTCTATCTAATGAAAAAACATATGTTTGAAGCTGCTGCCCCGTATTGCCTTGAGAATATGTGTTTTCCCATCAACTTCAAAATGAACCTCCATGTCTTTGAGTCGAAGAGTAACTTCCTCAAATGAATGAAGCCACTTCATACCCAAAACTAATTCTATGTCCCCCATGTTGACCACATAATAATCCACCTTGAACTCATAGTTGTTCAAGCGCAATGGGAGGTCTCTAATCATATGCTCACACTTAAGAGTGTGACCATCGGCTACCTTAACTCTAATGCCCTCAAAATCTTCGGTAGTGAGTCCATGCTTCTCCACAAATCTAGCATCTATGAAATTATGTGTGGCTCCTGTATCAAGAAGGGTGGTGACCTTCTGCCCTGCCAAAACTCCACGGAGTCTGAATGACTCATCTGACTGAATGCTGGATAGGCGTGCCTCCTGTATATGAAGCTCTAAATCTGCCTCTGCCTTAGGCTCTGAAGCCTCTGCCTCCTCAGAACTATCCTACTGTTCGAAATCTTCTGATTCCGCATCCTCATAATATGCCCACATCACACGATTTGCTTTGCCCTTAGGCCTCAAAGGGCAATCATGATGGATATCATATGGACCTTTGTAGTAGAAGCAAAGCTTCTTCCTGCGTAGATCATTAAGTGCCTCACGATCCAAAGGTGGTGCTGCTGGATTGGCCTTAGAATCACTTTTAACCCTAGATTTATCTATGTTAAAATCCGGTCTCTCTGTGTCCCCGTTGGAGTGCTTATGGTCTCCAGATGAAGAAGTACCTCTGGAGTTAGATCTACTTGATGGGGCTACCATCTCCATACTACGCGCCTTCTTCATAGCTTCCAGTAATGAAGGAGGATCAAAGCCTTTGATCCAACCTCTCAATGGTTCTATCAATCCCTCCATGAAGAGTACTACTAGTCGCCTCTCTGAAATGTCAGGAACCATAACTGATAACTTTTGGAAGTCACCAATGTAAGACTCTAGACTGCCGCTTTGGCACAACTGTGCCAACTCTCGAAAATAGGACTCTGGATCCCTCCTGTCAAAACGCTCTACCAGCCTGTCCACAAACTCCTAATAAGAAGTGATTCGATCATGATGGAGTGTCACCATCCCATGGTGCCACCAATCATGAGCTACTCCCTCAAGATGTAGTGTTGCATATCTGATAGCATCTTCCTCACCCATTGGTCACAATGTGAGAAATGTATCCAGCTTACTAACCCAGGCCTGTGCTGTCACCTTACCACTACCATCAAACGTCACTAGTGTGAGCCTGCTCGTAGCCTGCTTCAAATCATTGTTCTAGGGCCTTGGTCTCCCATTCTATCGACCTCGATAATGTTCTTTCCTTTGTGTGAGGAATCGGTCAAAAGTAATCATCTCCCTGACCACAGGTGGTAATGACTCCCACTCATCAGTTGCTGCCCTGAATGTGTCTATAAACTCCTCCTCATGCTCTTCACCTGCTATCACCTCCTCTGCTTCCTGTCTCACAAAGATAGGCCTAGTAGGCCTATTCGCTGTATGATAAATAGTCCCATGACCTCTTTGTGATCCTGCATCACTCCTGACATCTTCACGGTGTGGGGAATGTCTCCTCAGAGTACCCAATCTCAGCAGTGCTACTGCCAACTGCTGTAATACCTGGTTATTCTACCTTTGCCCTTCTCGTAGTTCTCTAAGAGCAAGCAAAACCTCTGGATCATCTTGATCTCTCAGATGATGAGGAATACGGGCCCTACCAATATCATCACCCATGTCTTCCGACAGTTGTTCTAGAACTTGAGTACCTTCAAGCAAAGCTCTACTGCGCGTGAAATACCCGTGTGGTCCCAACCCTTGTGACTGCATAAGATCTGTCAAACCCTTAAGATGGCAGGATTTAGCTCTGATACCACTGTAATATCCCTTCGAATATCAAAACAAAAGCTCCAAATTGCTTATCTAAATTTTTGAAAAATATCTTCAAATAGATGAATAAATCACAGTATAATTTCTTATTTATTTGCTCATAAGCTTACAATAGAGATCCTCTGTCAGGTATACAAAGAATATCAAAATTTTGGCCTTATAGCCTGAATATTCCGTGAACTGGGCTGAATCTGGAACGTCTCAGCCTACTGTGTAAAAAACACAGTCACCGACGTCGATTATACTGCCGTCATCGGTCGACTGTAGTGATCCCTTTGTCGACGTCAGTGATAAGTCGACCGATGTCGGTCTCTGTAAGTCTCTGTTCACCAATGTCGGTACCTAAACTTTCTGTAGATGCGTACAGATTTTCATAGATCTGTATGAAAGTCGTACGGCCACTGATATTGCTCAACCTATGTGCTTGATCCTGATCTGTAGAATTATGGGCTAATACAAAGATCTATATCTAGATAATTCTGGAATCAAAACCCAAATAATGAAAATACCTGAAACCCTCGTGATAGCTTCTGTGTGAAGTTATCTCTCAAACTTGTAAGTACATGTGATAGCTTCTGGATGAAGTTATCTCCCAATTCGTCAATAGATCGGTTGATCTTTCACAACCTCTGAATCGCTCACACTGAAGAGTTGACGTTCTTCAATGCAGTTTGGCAATAGATCAGTTGATCTTTCACAGCCTCTGAATCGCACACAATGAAGAGTTGACATTCTCCACTACAGATGGAATACTGGAACCCTTGGCTCAGTCTTCACAGAAGAATTTCTTAACAAGAATCAATATCAAATAATCATGAATACAAACTCTCTCCCATGGGAGATTTTTATACACCTCCAAAGGTGTGCTTGCTAAAATTAGACTCCCTTAAATTAGAACTAGGGTCTTAAAATTAGACCAAGTCTTAATTTAGAGTTTGCATCCTCAAATTAGACTCAATCATTAATAATTAATAATTAATTAATAATTAATCAATAATTAATAATTAATTAATAATTAATTAAAATGAGATCAAATAATTAATATTTGATTAAATCAATCAAATATTAATATCTCCCTTAATTCATGTCCGAAAGAGCCCGAACAAATTCCAACCCATCTCTATCAAGACCCTCTATCCATCCCATCAGCCTATGCGGGTCGCATAATAGGCTAATCTTCAACTCTGGACATGTCAACTAAAAAGGGGACATGACAAATAATGTGCATTATTTTGTAACTTAAAACATTATTTGCTTCACATATAAAATAATTTCATTTATTCTTATTCTCATTTAAATTTAAATTTTAAATTTTAAATATTTATAATGAGAAAATACAACATTGACTACTTGTTGGAAAATGGCCAATGTTGACAAGTATACTAGATTTTTGAAATTGGAAGAGGTGTGGATGGATGCATGAAAAAATAATCCTCCTTATATCGAGATGGTAATATAAGGTACACAATTAAATTAAATTTTACTTTGACACACACATGCAACATTCACATACACACATCAAAGTAGGGACATTACTAGACCCATAATTTTGGTATAAGCCTTGTTATTAAAATTATATTAGTATTATTTTGTGTATATGGGTCATTGCCTTTCATTAAGGGTTTATTGGTTCTTGGCATTATGTTTTAATCTCTCTCCATATTTGTGTGATATTTTGGTCTTATTTTTTTATTTTATTATCTTTCTTGTCCATGTTGTGCACATGGGGCTATTTCCTATGTTTTATCTATATCCATGTTTATTTATTATACTATGATAGAAATGTTTATCCCACTAATTATCCCATATGCATAATTATTGGGACCTTAATTTAAGTCTTCTTTAATTTTATGGGTCATTATTCTCATTGTCACATCCTTTTGATGTTTGGATTTGTATATTTTTTTCCTTATTATTTATCATATTTTTCATGCCAAGAGGTATTTAATTGAAACACAATAATCCTTTATATACCAATTATCTATGAGAATTTTAAAAATAATAGGTTCCCATACAAATTTTGGAAAATGTTTCCAAGGAGGTATCAAGGAATTATATTTTCAAGTTTAGGAACACTCTACATTGCTTTATCAGTGCTCAAGGACTTGCATCAAATTTTATAATAAATCTTGTGTAAAAATATGACCTAGGTGAATTTGACTGTAGTTACATCTCACATGTATGGAAGAGGGGGTTGACTAACTCACCTAATTTTTCCATTTAGACTACAAATTAAATATGATGCATTTGATTATGGCATGTAAGATGCATAGTGTAACTCCTTTGTGGTTGCCTAACTGATTTACCTCTCCCCTTCTTTTGGATTAGTTTTTTATGGAAAGCTAGGCCAATATAATTTAAGAAAAAAATACATTTATCGGCATCGGTTTCTAAAATTGAAAGTGCATATAAGGAAAACATCTAGCTATGAAGCGACACACAAATTCAAATTATGAAAGTGATCACAGTATGGATATATTTGGATTCCTATCATAGTACATCCTATAATGTTTAGGTTGAATGTTATGATCTTAAACTTTCCTCTATCCTATAATATATTTATTATCTTCCCTTGGACTCATCATATTAGGGCCATAACCTCCTCCACATTCTAATGCATCATATTCCCATACTTAGGATCTATCTAAAAACTTTAAGGTGATATCATTCCTTGAAACCTTTAATAATTCCAATAGTATGGTGTATTCAAAATACCCACCATGGAAGAACTCCCAAGTATCAATTTATGGTAGTTAGACCATATATTATTTAGAATACCCTACCCAATCTTCTCAATCTAATGATAATGAATTTAATGAAATAAACTTGAAAATCAAAACCTTTGATCCTCCTCTTAGCATCATTTCTTATTTCCTCCTACCTTATGACCCTATTATTGCAATACTGCAAAGGAATAAATACTTGTAACCATTATTATTCCAAAAAAGTCTTATATTAATCAAACTTCCACTTCTAATGACATTGTGATTAAATCCCTCTATGTGGATCTCTCAACCCTTGATCAAGATAATGTTTCCATATTAGATGATCCATATTTATTTGGATATTACCAACCAAATCATGTTTAATCTTATGTTAATAGTCCTCCCTTGAAAAATCACACATATGATTACTCTTTCATGTTCTGACATACATTATTTATTTTATTTCAATCTTCCTAGTGGCATATCATACAATTATAATACTAATTTATTTCCTTTTGTTAGGTCTCCCATTATGGAAATCATTATTCCTCATGAGATATAGCTCTATCACCATGCCCTCCAACATTGATAATTTTTATGAAGGATTTAGGACACCATCATGCATCATATTTTTAAACATTTTAGAATTCCCATGGAATTTAGTTCACAATTCTAAAGCATTTATGATACATTTAGATCATACAAGTTACGATGATAAACCTCTTTGATGGACCACCATGTTTTACTTCCCCATCAAGGTGGTTTTATGAATTTCATGGGTATTCTACTCATTCTATGATGGATTTTTTATCCCTCTTGCAACATTTAGAGATTTTTCATCAATGATTCACCTCCTTCATCTCTAAACCTAAATAGGTAGAATCCAAAGACAATTTTCTTTGGCATGAGTGATCTACTTACTCGACAATTGAGTGTAAATCATATCATCAACATATCAAAAAAAATCCAAAACAAGGGTACTAGTCTCCTCCATTATAATCATGACACTTTTATAAGATAGAGGAACAACCTCCCATTTATCCAAAACATCCTCATAGGATATAATATATACTTCCAATTGTACCTTATTCATATTTATAGGATTGGTATCTTCCTAATTTTAGCACACTAATTTCTCTATTTAATCCATTTTCAAGGTTGTCCTTAGCTAGATTTTAGAGAGAATAAAAGAGATAATGGTCAAGGTTCATTATCAATTGCAATGTGATATCTATGATGTGGATAATACATGAAATTATATTCTTAGAAATTGATGATAAAACACAATAATTATACATTTCATCTCATATTTTATCATGTTTTGGATATTATATCATTATATTCAACATTTTTTAATTTCTCAGTCTTTACTTTTCCTATATCATGTTCTTTACTTTACCACACTTTAATTCTTATTTTTTTATCTCCCTCATGTTTTTATTTTCCCACTGCATCCTTCATGATTATTTAATATCATTATTTTTCTTACAACTTCCCTCTTATATTTATTTTTCCATTACATATTTTACAATTATTTGGAAACTTTTTTATAGTCCTTCCCTCTTGGATTTATTTTGCCCTTACATCTTTTGTGATTATGTTTT